>MJUU01027786.1:188385-199311 GCA_002080025.1 Modiolus philippinarum
AAAAGATAGGCGTGTGCCTTTTCTACCTGTAATTAGTGCAGCACACGCCACATTTACCTTTAGGGCATGACACAGGTAAAATTTGACAAGGGACATGATCATGTTTATTTGGTTGTTAATTAACCTCTGATGATTACATCACTACAAAGGTATTAATTTTTCTACACTGGAACACAGGAGCACGCGCGTGTGTGTGTGCACAAATTTATTTCTTCCTACATTGTTTTGAGGATAATAATAGAAAATGTTTTTTTGTTATTTTGATCTACTTTTTGGAATCTTTTTGCATCATCAACAGCCAATTTTATTTCACAGTAAATTTGGAATTTAGTTATTCTACGAAGAAGTTATGTTTAAAGAAACAATAAGATTTAAACAAAGGGTAACACGCTTGTCCTTGTTTTTCTGCAGTAATTAGTTATTTAATGATCTCACTCGAACGCTTTAAATAACGATAAAAACAGTGGTATGATTGTTTTTTAAAATGACCGAGATCTAGCCAGGTGACGTCACCCAGCTAAAATTTCTAGTAGAAATGAATAAAAAATATCGTTTTTCTCCTAAACCCGTGCGAATTTTTACTTAAAACTTGGTCAACATGTTCACAATGTTATTTAGAGTAAATTAAGGTCTTATTCAAAATTTAGTGAATTTTCCCTTAACAACCAATTTTACAATAGTGCATAATATATAACTAGATGAAGTGTTTTTTTTTACTCAAAACATTTGCTTCATAGATTTTTTAACATGAAACAAAGGTATGCTTATACAAATATGTAAATAGCCTAACTGAGAGGTTAGATGAACAAATGTACAATTAAATGGTAAAAGACTAAGGGAAAATAATATGCCCATCTCATAATGTTTTATATGTGCATACATTATTTTTTTTAAGCCTTCAAGCTAGAAAAATATTGCATTTACTAACCACTAGCATAACATTTGACTCCAATGTCCTTTTCATGAGCAGCACATGCAGTATCTGGTTTTTCTGCTAGTCCCACTAACTCACAGTCCAGAATACTAGACTCATTTCCATTACAATAAGCCCTACTTATCCACACAGGGCCTGTAGTATTACCATAGGAATGATTAACTACATAAACACCATACATAAATCCCTTCTGTCTACATATCACCGTGGCAACCTTATTTGTCATGTACCAACCACATACACTTCCCCATGTCCCATTGATTTTCACCTCAACTAGACCCTCTGACCGAGACTTGCCTCCTGTGATTCTAATATCAAACCCTTTTGTCTCTGAAAAATATATTTCAATGTTTCATTCAATGATTTGATATAAAATGTAACACATGTAGATTTACAAGTACTGTAGCTTTCTTGAATACATTAAATTAAGCTTTCTCCTTAGCTGACACAGGCTTTAACATAACATGTGAAAATAAAGTGATCATCATCTTCTGATTTCAATGGCAGTGTCTTCTTTGGTTCAGTTAACATGCTTTCTGCTCTAGGTTTTCTTTAAAGAATGATAAAAGGAATAACAGACTTCACAAACTGATTTATCATGTTTATGAAATGGATGATTTTTTTTATCAATTCAGCTATAAAAAAATTTCTAAAGATTTATTCATTTAGATATATGTCAATAATAAACAGTCAAATGTTTTATGATCTGCAGGTTTTCTTATTCATACTTTTTTATCATTTATCCAATATTTATTATATAGATAGCGGTGATATATCAAGTTTTCTCGGTTAAATAAATGTCATATTGTCACCGGTGACAATAAAGGATTTCTAGTCACTGGATGACGTCTTAATGAAGCGACATCACAATGTCTCTTCAATGTCGTCGTCAAGTAAACAACTGGCGTATTGACATGAAAAAAATAATCCGCATCTAAAATCTCGGTTTTTGAGTAGAAAATCTATATAATAAAAAGCATAACTAATTGGCCGTCATGAATATCAATAAAAATGTCACTCGTGTCGATCAACGCAGTGGATTTAACTCGTTGCAGAACAAGTTCTGCAACTCGTTAAATCCTTCTGCGTTGTTCGGCACTCGTGACATTTTTATTGATATTCACGACGGTCAATTAGTTATACTATAAATATTCGCTAAGTGAACCAACGCCTGGTAAGTCTAATTTCATAAGAACCTCCTGAAGTGGATACCACGAAGGTATGCAGGGTTGTGTAATAGAATTATGATTATAATACCTTTGATGACACAACAACACTTCAAAAGATTGCCGATAACTTTATTTACATCGACATGTTTCGGTGGCTAGGCCACCGTCATCAGGATACAATGGTACAATAAATCGCCCCTGAAGTACAAGTGTGGGTTCAGTTAATGTACAAATATGGTAATCTATTATAACGTCATAATTAACAAAAAATGTTCCGTTGTCAATGTGAAAATTATTGATTTTTAATGGGCGTTATAGATCGTGTATTGTTCTATAAATAGAAATTGTCTGTAACCAGCATGTTAAAATAGTAAAAGGTAAGTAAATACATTAATGGACAGTGAAATAGTTATTTAGTAAAATTAATCCAATATTTATCCAATATGTTACTGATATCACTAATAGTTCATGTTAATACTGCATAACTTGGCACTAAAATTCAATCAATCAATTAAAATTGAGAAATTACTCTTATACATTGTATTTTAGGAGCTGAGGAGGTAAATCAGATTTGCTGTTACTAATCAAGTTTTCTGGCAACACTTCAGTTGAGCTAGAAAATGTATATATACGACAGTGAAATCACAAAATCATACCTTACTAAGACCAGAAAATACAATATTGTTACTTACATTCTAAGGGGAATGCTAAAAGAACATTCAAAACCTATGAATAAAACTGATAAATATCTGTGTTTTGGAGTTGCTATTGATTCTGAAAGTAATCAAGTCTTCTACATTCTTTAAATTTTGATGTTACCTCATCAGACTTAGTATTACAAACAAAATTGCATTAGAATAAACAAGAGCTGTCGCCGAATGGCAGCCAAATATACCCCCCACTCATTGAACCTTGAATCGATATGGTAAGTGCAAATTTAAGTTGGTGTGGACACAATACAGGTGTGGACACAGTATAAGTGAGGACACAATATAAGTATGGACACAATGATATTTCTTCAAGAAAGAACTTTTCACAAGGGTTCCAATGAAAATACTATGTCGAAATCAGACAAATATAAAATTCACTCTTTTTTTAGCCTATTTGACATTTGCACAAAATCATAAGCATTAGAGAAATAAGATTACAGCACTTTGAAAACAACTTTTCAAGAGGAATACAATGAAAAAAGTGTGTCTCTCCAACAGTTTGGTTTCACAATACCTATGCTTTAAATTATTTCTTTGAAAAAAAAGGATCATTGCAGAAGGAATCAACCAGTCAGTCAAATTATCTCCCCTTCTTGGTTTCGTACAATTATTTCATTCCTTCATGCACATCTCCATATAGTGTTCTTCCTTTGTCTTAAGTTTCATCAAAATCCTTCAAGTGGTTTAAGAGGAGTTGTGCTTACGAGGTAACCCATACATAGGGAATCAACAAAAAGTCAAAGTCGAATTATCTCCCCTTCCTGGTTTCGGACAAAAGTTATATTCTTCATGCACATGTCCATATAGTGTCCTTCCTTTGTGTAAAGTTTCATCAAAATCCTTCATGTAGTTTAAGAGGAGTTGCGCTTACAAGTTAACCCATACATAGGGAATCAACAAAAATTTGAAGTCAAATTATCTCCCCTTCCTGGTTTCGGACAATAATTATATTCCTTCATGCACATGTCCATATAGTGTCCTTCCTTTGTGTAAAGTTTCATCAAAATCCTTCATGTGGTTTAAGAGGAGTTGCGCTTACGAGGTTACCCATACATAGGGAATCATTGAAAATTCAAAGTCGAATTATCTCCCCTTCCTGGTTTTAGACAATAATTATATTCCTTCATGCACATCTCCATATAGTGTCCTTCCTTTGTGTAAAGTTTCATCAAAATNTGGTTTAAGAGGAGTTGCGCTTACGAGAAGTGTGGACAGACAGACGGACGGACAGACGGACGGACAGACAGACTGACAGACAGACAGACAGGGTGATTCCTATATACCCCAAAAACTTTGTTTGCGGGGGGTATAACAATATAGTATCTCAGATTGCTAGAAATCAACTGAAAACAGAAGTATATAGGAAACACCTTTAATACCACTGAAAGTCAAATTAGTTTAAACAGTATCTTACTAATAGGTCTTTCCATGTAACAACATCCCCCATTGTAATCAAGAATATGCTTATGATACAATGAATTACCTTCAGATTTGTAACAAAAAGCTGCAGCTGAACTACTTATAGAACAGTTTTCTATCTGTCCCCATGCTAATGGTCCACACTGTTCTAAATGACTTTCCGTTCCTTTACAATTAAGATTAGTTAACCATCGGATATCATCTGTCCTGGTTCTAGGGATATGGGGTAACACATCATGACGATATTTGTAACCAAATCCTCCCAGAAATCCCTTCTGTTTACACACTACCATGGCATCCTGGCTGTCATATCCATTAGAACATACTAAACCTTCATGGTTGTAGTAATTCAATCTTAATTTACCAAATGTTCCATTCTCAAAACGTAGTTCAAATTCTGCAATGTATATATAAAAAAATTCATATGAAAATCTGTCATGTGTTCACCTAATAGTTGTGTACAGGTTACATCTTTCTACAAGTAAGCAAAATCATTCCTATAGCACTGTAAGTTACACATTGGATACTATATATTGTGTATTGATTTCATTTTTCAAGGCAAGTTTTGACTTAACTAGTACTGAAGCAACAAAAATTTTGATAAGGCTATGCTCAGGCTTGTTTTATGGTGTGAGGTTCCTCACTGTGTTAAAGATCATACGTTGACCCCTAGATGTTTTGTTTTGGGTCGTTTTAACCTGGAGATGGAATGTTGTCTCCATGACATTTACCCCCATTTCCTTTTTTTTCATATTTAGCATTTTTCACATGCTTTCATGTTATTTCAAGAAAAAAATTAATAAAATGACCTCATTTGCTCGAAATCATTCCAAAGTTAATCATCAGTTCCTTTCCTGGAGAAGTTTGGCTACAGGGGGATTCTTGCTTCAGACAAGTGATGAAGAGATTTGATGCTTCTTTTAATTTTCTTGGCATCTGATTTGGACAAGAACTGTCTTTCTTACTGAAGTTTCCCAGATGTAAATAGGTGTAACAACCATGGTTGTTTTGTAAAAAAGTGGGTAACAAAAAGGATGAAAAATATCAATTTTACATAAAATTTAAAGATCCGGAACAAATTATGATGAAATTTTTTTGTAATTTTATGGACAAAAGAATTTCTGATATTTATAAAGGTTCCATTACAATCTTAGACCTCTCTAATGTAAGAACCTATTCTCATTCATACCTTTGTCAGGTTCTCTATCAGAGCAGACGACAGAGGCATACTTCTTACTAACACATCTGACTTGGCCGTCTGCTGATCTGCAGTCGTTTAGTGTTGGTTCATTTCCACGACACTGTAAGTTGTTGACAGTAATCTGATAATCATAGCTTCCAAAAGCAGAACAACATAGACTTTTTCCATAAGCATATCCCATATCTCTACATGCAACAGTAGCATCACTATCATCAAAGTTGTCAGAACAAACCATAGTGTACATCTTATTGGACCATATCTGTAAGGCACCATAATCATCTCCAGGGCTTGTGTTCACTGGAAAAAAATATATAATTTATCATGGATTTAAATGTTCAGGAAATTTTTCTGTCATTAATGATAAACTTAGCAAGACATAAAATCTTTATGCATGTCACTTACTTTATACTGCATATTTCTGTCCATTGTTAAAAAAATCCTTGAAACTTTGTAAAATTCAGAATAATAGTAACATTCTCCAGTTGCATGTGATATGAGGTTCCCCAGATATATCTGTGTGTCATGTAACAGATTCTACACACAAAGATTTATTCCAAAATTATATGATACCATTTAGAGGAAGTTTGTCCAAGATGTGATAATAAGACTCATATGCAAATACAAATGTGTTTTCTGTGGTACTCTTCTATTTTGTTGAAAAAAATTATAAACTATCAATATTGCCAGTAGCACAGACAACTTAATCAATCAATCAATCAATCAATCAATCAATCATTTGTGATACTGTATTTCCCTAGACTTTCTATGAATAAAACCTAAAATTAAATGTAATACACTAGACTTCATGTTGTAAATAGAAAGTTGTACTTTTTTCCTTGTATAATTTGTAATTAAAGAAAAGCAGAAACAGTAATAATTCATCAAGTGAAATCCAACATACAATGAATGGTATCACATAGTGACACAGTGTATTTTCTAAAAAATAATAAAATTACTGCTAATTAGATGCTGCTATTAATGTCATGCCATAAAATCAGTCTACCATTTTAATGTTACACAAAGTTAAAATCCATACCTTTCCTGGAACATGTGACTCCAGCGTCTGTCAGGTGTTGTCCACAGTATGACTGGACATTACCCCATCCACGACTAGGACATTCAAGTAGGCTAGACTCTGTACTGTCACAGAACATTCCTGACAAGTAGACACTTCCTGATCCTGATCCGTGGTACGATCCTTTATATGCTGTTCCATCAGGAAAACCGAGCTGTCTACACAAGACTCGAGCATCATATTTACTCCAGTCATAATCACACACAGTTCCTGATACTCCATCATAAACAATTTCTACTCTTCCATAATGTTTTTTACCACCAGCTAGTTTTATTTCAATTCCTATAATAATAGATTGAATTTAATAAACATAGAAAGCAGCCAAAGCCTGCTAAGCTCACCTCGTTGCGCAGCATTGTCACATTTTGCACATGAAAGTAAACAGGAATGGACTATAATCATTCTTTTTAACAGATTCAGTCATACATAAAATGTAGGTCACAGACAGCATCCGATGCATGTATTGTTGTTGTCATCCCAAAATGCATCATACATACCATTATGGTTGATGTGGGACATGTCAGTAACCGGGAATGGACTTTAACCATTCTACCTAACCAAGTTGCTCATGCATGAAATGTAGGTCACAGAGAGCATTTGAAGCATGCATTGTTGTTGTCATCCCAAAATGCATCATACATACCAATAAACTTGACATGGGACATGTTAGTATCCGGGAATGGACTTTAACCATTCTACCTAAGCAAGTCGCTGTTGCGTGAAATGTAGGTCACAGACAGCATCCGAAGCATGCATTGTTGTTGTCATCTCAAAATGCATCACACTTACCAATATTATTTACATGGGACATGCCAGTAACCGGGAATAGACTTTAACCATTCTACCTAACCAAGTCGCTCATGCGTGAAATGTAGGTCTTAGACAGCATCCGAAGCATGCATTGTTGCTGTCATCCCCAAATGCATCATACATACCAATATGGTTGATGTGGGACATGTCAGTAACCGGGAATGGACTTTAATCATTCTACCTAACCAAGTCCCTCATGCGTGAAATGTAGGTCTTAGACAGCATCCGAAGCATGCATTGTTGTTGCCATCCCCAAATGCATCATACATATCAATATTGTAGATGTGGGACATATCAGTAACTCAGTAACGGGAATGAACTTTAACCATTCTCTTAACCGGACACGGAAGTGGATACAGGTGCCGACGCTCGGGGTATCACATAAGCACCCCTCACTTCGTGAGGTGAGCTAAAAATGTGATGCCTTTGACATGTATAACCGTACATAATAGTACAAATAACAAGAATAAAATTCCTTGGTCCCCGCCGGTCAAGCAGTATACTAGTATACTGTATTCGAAATTGCAATATTTTCAAACATTCAGGGCTGTTCCAGAATTAAATGTGAGGGGATACAAAAAGTATTGACCAAGGCTGATGTTCCAACTTGACCAAGGTATTAGTGGTATAAACTTTTGGTATAAATTTCATAAAAATCAATCAAAATTTGTAGGCGTGAGAGCAATTAAAAGGTCAATTTTTGGATAAAACGGAGTCATTATTTTGGTCAAAGTCCCATAACTCTGTCGAAAAGTATCGACCGAGGCAGATTTTCTGACTTGACCAAGGTATTAGTGGTATAAACCTTTGGTATAAATTTCATAAAAAATCAATCAAAATTTGTAGGTGTGAGAGCACTTAAAAGGTCAATTTTTGGATAAAACAGAGTTATTATTTTGGTCAAAGTCCCATAACTCCGTCAAAAAGTATCTATCTAAGCAGATTTTCTAACTTGACCAATGTATTAGTGGTATAAACCTTCGGTATAAATTTCATAAAAATCAATCAAAATTTGTAGGCATGAGAGCGCTTACTTACAAGTGTGACGGACGGACACATGGGCACCCGGCATTTCTATGTCCCTGCTCCGTGTTACGGCGGGGACAATAAATACCAATATTACATTACAATTTCTTGTTAAGTAGATAGTCATTTAGTAAATTGTGTCTCTTCAGGGCAGAAAAAATTAAACATTTGAAAGAACACTGTAAATAAAAGATTTAATGCACAAACTTTTTAATTTTCGAAACTTGTCTACACCAAATCCTGACTAAAGTGACACCTGTCAAGAACTAAATTCCTATCAATATCTATAATTTTATGTAATCTGAAAGTATGCTACCTCAATACTTGTCAATGGAGAACAAACTCTTCACTCCCAGAGTATAAGTTTTCCGTTTGCCCCAATGTTAAAGGCCATAAGGCCAAAAATTTGGGCCAGTCTTTCGTATCCTCTTTTGTTATATTTTAGCTTGTTTTTTTTAATTTTGTTTATTTGTGCATTTTATCTTTTAACTTGGGCCTATTTTCACATTATTATTTTGTTCATACATTTTAATTTTGGCTACTGCACAACATATTTTTTTACACTCCCCACATGGTTTTGTTAAGAAGGGTTTCACTGTATTTTTTACTTTTTTCCATGATCTGTGATATTAATGACCACCAATTACCTCCATCAAAGCAAATATAAATGTTCGGAAATGCTAGCCTACATCACTATTTTTTTTTATACATTTTTGTACGTTAAAAAATGAACAATAATACAAGTAAAGCTTTCTCTGAATAATTATTTGTTTACCTGTACTGTTATAACACAGAACCCCAGCATTCTTTATAGACCTAACACAGTCCAGGGACACCTGAGAACTAGACTGACAATCTCCAAGTGATCCCTCAGATCCGGTACAGTTAAACTCAGTATACCAAACAGGCATAGATCTGGAGTACACTTCCTGTGGTCCAAACACTACACCGCCTTTGTATCCAATCATGTGACAGGTAGCGTTGGCATCACGATTGTCCCAGCCATCGGTACATACAGTGCCATTCATACCATACTGTTCTACTAACACAGAACCATGGTAACCATCAGATATATAAATCTTCTTCTCTGAAAGATTGAAAAATATAGCTAAAGTCTGAAGTTTTATGCCTTGTATGCAAGGTTACATAAAAAAAAAATTGCTGTAACTCTGTTTTATTGTAGATGGGCAGTTTCATTTTGTGATTTCTGTTAATTTGTTTTACTGTTCTCCTTTTTTTCAGTATGCAATTGCAAATATTTTAACTGAGTTTTTAAATGAAACCAGAAGGCAAGAACAAGAATCTACTAAATAAGATTTACATGAATTTTGCGCATGAATTTGATGGAAAATATTAGGGAAAACGATGCTCCCTTCCAATCAAATATGCTATGAAAATTAATATTCGGAAATCAGGTGGTGACCCCCATTTTTCTGTATTTTTGGAAGCAAATTCTAAAAGAGCCAACTCATGAGTAAAATAGCAAAAAAGTCTTTTACTTTACTTTAAACATATTTTATTTGCAAATAAACAAATTTGGATTAGACACAAGTTATTCCAACTCACAAGGTCTTCTCCATACATAAATTACAAGATACAACTATAAGTGCAAAAATAACGACAAGTGTAAATAACAAAAAAGAAATTATATATAAAAGTAACAAAAACGCATTGTTTCAATCTAGACTGAAACGTCCCGAGTGCTGCATAAACTGTTGAATATTTTTAAAGATGTTAATATTTTAATTATTAACAAGTAAGAAGCTTCCAAAAAGAATGACAGTGATTTTATCCTCTCCAGTGTCTGGAAGAGTATCTATGTACCTCCTATGTTGATTGTTAAACAGAGGGCATTACAAGACACTGGGATGTAAGATGTCTGAAATATCTTTACCACTAAACCATGTTCAAATTATAGTGTCAGGAAAAAAAACAGGTTCATAAAAATTTATTGACACAAATTAGAAATTTGTATATAATTCAGATGGTTGGAAGGATATTTTTCAGTATGCCCAGATAAGTCTTTTTATTCAGTGGGAATTCAGGATTAACTCTTATCAGAATCTGTGATTTTCTTTTTCTTTTTTTGGACTCAAGATTGAAAATTCTATTTGTTTGGAATTATATTCCTTCATGCACATCTGCATATAGTATCCTTTTTTTGATTGGTTTAAGAGGAATTGTGCTTACAAGGAAATCTTTGCAGAAGAGATTAACGAAAAATCAAAGTCAAATTATCTCACCTTTATGGTGTAGGACAAAAATTAGATTTCTTTAAACACATCTGCATTTTGTGTCTTAATTTGTGTTAAGTATCATTATAATCCTTAAAGAGGTTTGAGAGGAGTTGCACTTACAAAAAGAGTGGACATACAGACAGACTGGGTGATAACTATATATCAACAAAGCTTCACTTGTAGGTGTATAATCATTACCTAACCTGGTGTGACATCACTTTTGCTACACAGTATACTGGCATAGTTAACAGTCATAAACCATACACTAACCTGGTGTGACATCACTTTTGCTACACAGTAATTACTGGCATAGTTAACAGTCATAAACCATACACTAACCTGGTG
>MJUU01027786.1:199698-217112 GCA_002080025.1 Modiolus philippinarum
TACACTAACCTGGTGTGACATCACTTTTGCTTCACAGTATACTGGCATAGTTAACAGTCATAAACCATACACTAACCTGGTGTGACATCACTTTTGCTACACAGTATACTGGCATAGTTAACAGTCATAGAATTACATCTGGTTGTTAGGTACATCTTACAGTCACTGATTTTCTTCTCCTTTCCTTTACAATCTACATTATAAACGGTCTTAGATGTTGTTAGAAAGCCAAATGATCCTGGTCCTAATATCCTGGCCGAATCAAACCCTACTTCTCGACATATAACATCAGCACTGGCCTGGGTAAAGTTGGTAGCACATATACTGAACCATCTGTTTTTACTTAAAATTTCTACACGTCCTGTCATGAAACCATTGGACTTTTTACCATCCTTAAGACGAACTGAAACATATAGAACATGTCTAAGAATCAAACAAATATACATGTCACTATAATTTGATGTGTAGGATCCAATCCCATAATTTATATCCTACTAGAATGCAATTCAATAAAAAATGTCATATAAAATAGCTTTTATTCACTAAATCAAACGGACTGTAAACATGAATTTTCTTGATTCATTTTGGAAGTAACATAGCTAACATATGACTAATGTATCATTATACATTGGTGTTTTTCATACATGTATAATTGAGCTGTCAAGGTCAATAAAGAGTTCATCTGACTTAACTGTGTATGAAATATTGTTGAATCTCGCTGAGAAATTTTTTCATGATATGTTGATTGAATGTTTTTCTCATTATTCGTCATTTGTATCATATCATTTGTCATATAGGTATACCCCTCAATTGTTAAATAAGAGCTTTTGGCTCTTCAGGTTTTTTTGTACTTTATGTTCATTCTTTGATTTCTAGTCTTCAAAGTGTTTTGTTTCAATCTGCACAAAAGAGACATAAGCTGTCGAAATGGCCATCTGCAGAATTAAAATTTATTGCAATTCAGTTATTTTGTTTTTTGAATTGTTTCATCAATGTAACAAAGGGGATAACAGGAAACATCTACAATGGCTGAAAAGTACAGTCAGATGCCACAATCTGCCAGGGAACTACACAGGAAAAACACAAACAAGACAAAGGACAAATGTAAACAACGACAGGAACTTGGGACAGCCGGACTTGGTACCGGCACTAGCAAAAGCCAGCAGTAGGGTTAAACCGATTGATGGGTACCCAAACCTCCCCTTTATCTGTCCCCTTTCCCTATAGTATAATAAACATACGAATAAAACCCAATACAGGTAGACTACTAACTCCATGATCACAATCTTGAAAGGAGAGAAAATGACAATACATAATTTAGAAAGATGGGTCAAGGGGTGTTCGCCGCTAAACTGCCAGCTAGATCAAGGGGCCTAGTCTAAAATCAAACTCAAAACTTAAAAGACAGATCTCACCATTTTTCCAACAATAGACTCCAACATGATCTCGACAGTTTGGTTGATTGACATATCTCCATCCATAACCTGTACATCCCAGTAGTGACGTCTCTGTACCTGTACACCAAACATTGGATAATACAGCTGGTTCTTTACCAGGTGCTACTCTACAAATATACATAAAGATTTAATCAATTTTAAAACACATATTAAAATCATGGTTTGATTATCCAATAGAATAAAATTATTTCTTTATTCATAATTTAAGTTGAACAGCCAAGTCTGAATTGAAATTTCATGTGGAAACGATTATTTCAAGACACTATACCTTGTTAAGCTGTAATGGTATATACATGAGAAATTCAATGGCTCCAACTGCAATAACTCGAACACAATGGATACCTCGAACCCTTTTTGTGGTCCATTGGTTCGAATTTTAATACAGTTCGACCTTGATATCTAGAACAATTTAACCCTTTGGCTCGAACTGTTTTCATCGGTCCCTTGGGTGTTCGAGCTATCGCAGTTTGACTATATAACAGCTTTTATATTAAAAAGTTAAGAAGCAGTAATTTTTGCTTTGATATTATTCATTTTAGGTATTTAATAAAGTTCCTCCTCATATTCAGAAATTAGAAGATGACAAGACAATGTGCAAGGCATGTGTCAGTGAAATATTTTTGATTCTGGACTGATTGAAAAATTTTTAAAAATATGACCCCATCTTTTCATCACAGAGGCTCAATAACCTTTTCAAACCCTTCCCTCATGCAAAGCTCTGTCCTAAGCTGATTTTGGCTTTTTATTTGGATCATTTTGGGTACTTGTCCTCTATCAGTTTTTTTTAATATATTTGATTTTATAGTCTTCCAAACGTTTAGATTTTATCTGCACTGAAGAGACATAAGTTGTCGAAATGCGCATATGCAGAAAATAATTTAACAGTAACTTCGGTATTTAGTAATTCCATACAGCAATGTAGGCATTGTATATATACATACTGCATAGGTTCCCCTGCTTTATATCCTATACTCCTACACACTACTGTAGCTTCAGGTATTCCCCATTTATTGTCACATACAGCACCAGCTTCATTATCCACATCCACAATAACACGTCCATAATTCTCTCCTCCATCCACAAGCATGATGCGTGGTTCTACAAACATAAACAAATTGTTTACCCTATGAGGGGTAACAGGGGTGGGCTATGATAAAACAAACTGATCCATCTATATGACACAGATGATTGTACCTGTCCAAAGGAAGTAGTTGATGTCTTCAATTTTTCCTCATCATTCAGTCTGTGCCAAAAACCTTTTCATTCACTAGCCCAGGTTGTACTAACTCAGTTTGACTAGCCCTCATAGAAGATTCTTTGTTAATAAAGTACAATTTTAGATTAGCCCACTGGGCTATTGACTTCAAATTTTTACTAGCCCGAGACTGATTATACTAGTCTCTGGCTAAGGGCTAGTGGCTAAAGGCACACACTAATCATTGTTTGAAACTACAGTTAGTGGCCAAAGGTGTTGGTGCAAAAGATTTTTTTACTATATATTTCATGTAAAACCATATTTTTTCAAAAAATTACTGTGAAGACAATTCTTATCAAATTTCAATGAAAATTTTACTCTTGTGAAGTTTACTTGTTTATTTCAGTTTATTTTCCAAACTCTGTTTCAAAGAATACACAATTTAAACAAGAAGTAAAATTTGATGTCATACTTTTACTTGGGTAAATAGGGAATAATGACCCTAAATTTTACACTTCATGTTTAAATCAATGTTTCCTCAAAATTGCATGTTTGAAAATTTGTCCAAACAAACAAATAAACTTCACAAGATTCTGATTTTATCAGTGAAATTTTCATTGAAATCGGATAAGAATTGACGTCACAATAATTTTTTGCAAAAATGTGTTACATGAAATATATAGTAAAGAAATCGGATGCGCCAACACTTTTGGCAACTGGCTGTATAAAATACAATGCATTTCATATATCTAAACACCTCTAACACAGTAATAAGTAAAAACAAACACAGAATTACAAGAAAATCTTGAAGCCATTCTACAAATGCAAATAACCCAAATCTTTCACAAATAAAATAAGTGAAAAGACTGAATTTCTTTCAATAATGGAGAGTTGCCTTATATTTTATAAAGATTACTGAATTGTGCAGCTTATGATTGTTAAAAAATACAGCTGCATTTTGTGATTGTTACTTTTAAACATATCTGTAACTTGAAATACATACTTCTGTTTTTAAATGTTTGAAGTAAAACACGATATTTACAATTCATTAATTGATTGATTGATTGATGTTTTACGCCAACTTCAGCAATATTTCAGCTATATCGTGGCAAGAACTGTTAAGTATATTAACTAATTAGAATAGTTATATAGTAAAAATATCTATATAAAACCATATAGCTTTATACAAGTAAAAGAAATGTGTAAAATGTTAAAAGCATAATTAAAGAAATTATGGTTTNACTAACAATATTAGAAATTAGAAACTAGTTTAAAATTGATCTTTTTAAATCTTACTAAATAAATTGATTGCTTTTAAAAATTGAACGATTTTGTCGCCAGCGACATTTGTAAATAGGTCTTTAAGACAATCAGCTGAATAAAAATCATCATATTTACAATTCATAATTTCTCACCAGAATTCCTGTAACAGATGGCACCAGCCACAGATGAACTGTAACACACTCCAGTATCAGCTTTACATTTAGAAAATGATGTCTCATTTCCTAAACAGTGATATTCAGATATCAACACAGGTACTGAAATGGTTTTAGGATAGACAGTGGCCACACCTCCAGAATATCCCTTTGTTTTACACAGAATATTAGCAGACTTATCATCCCAGAAAGAAGAACAAACTTGTCCCCATGTGTTAAACTTCCAGACAGATATAGTTCCATAGCTACTGATTCCCTCTGTTTCTAGTCCAATATTTACTTTCAGGTCTGAAAATAAAAGAGATTGCAAAATTAAGTTTTCTTATTTTAGTATTTGGAAAATAGTGGTCTCATAAGACATGTAAGGTTGCTTAAAAGTTACCTTTTATTAGATATTAGTTACATAGAAAGCCATAATGGTATTTTAATGAAAATAAAGTAAATCATAGAAAAATAGAAGGGAAATGGGGAAAGCGCCAAAGAGACAACAACCAAAAGGGGAGTAGTAACAACTCAAAGCCACCATAAGATCTTCAATGAACGGTGAGGATACCCCACACTTAACGGCAGTTTGGAGTCGGCATGTCTGCTACTTCAATAAATTGCAAGTACAGTAATCAATTACCCCAGATTTGCTAACACATACATTGTGTTCATGTAACAGAAATATTGCTCAAGTTTCTAACCATTCTTCTGGCTTAAAGTAAATGCTCAGATGGATGTAAATTGTTTCTTAAATATGTTAAATTGATGTTATCTTTGTGAACTTTTTGCCAAGCTCATATTTTTGTTCAGTTTCTTTCTTTTCTATTTTTGTTCAATTTCCCTTCTTTGAGGTCTTCTCAAATTCTTTTTCTTGAAAAATATTACATTTGAATATTTAAATCAAAGCGCTGGACGCTGGAAAGCTGTTAAGCATTTTATCAATGTTAGAACTTTTAGGCATGTATTTCAAAAACAAATGTGAGGTAGGGTAGGAAAGGATCTGATCTGACTTTTTTTACAAATAATATTGTTGAAAAATTAAAAAAGCCCTGACAATGTGTTTAAAATGATGAAAACAAAATAAACTATATGCGGTTTTATCTTATTATCACATATATTGTTTGCTCGATTACAAATGAATACATGTATGAGGTTTAAGAGATCCTTTAAGGACGTATTGTTATCTTTAATGACGTTCCAGGTTCATCCACATTTCCAGTTTATTGCATTTTCAACACACAGGATGTCAATGCGTCTCAGAAAGGCTTACTAATTTGTAAAATAAGGGAATTTTGCTTTCCCTCTGAAGATTAATATCTGTTCTGAATGAGTTGATTTTTATTTCCACATTTTTAAAGAATTTTTTTCAAGTTCGATCGACGCAAATGCGACGAAATTGAAGTTCAGTTCCAAACATAAAAAATTTGTGTTATCCTGCAGTCAGTGCAGTCATGTTGCTGCAGTTCTTAACTTCAAGCTTCATAATAAAATAGATTGAAAAAAATACCACATTATATACTAGTAAGCGGAACTTGTCAAATAAGATATATTGTTATTAACAGCAATTACGAAGCAGAGGACGTCAAGCACCCCAACATCACTGTTATCACGTGATGAAGTGCTAAGATAATATAAGTATGTTCTCCTGTAGAAGTTTGTAAGCACCCTAACGTCACTGTTATCACGTGATGAAGTGCTAAGATAAGTATGTTCTCCTGTAGAAGTTTGTATCTTGAAAACGATATGTTCTTTGTACCTTTAAACTGAGCACTCTGTGTCCTCAAGTACACACCTTTAGTGTATCTTACCCAAGCTACAACAATTTTCTACATCTTCAATTAAATCCTTAAATAATACCCTCATAGCATAGTTTCTTTTCTCATAAAGTGTGTCAAAAGTAAATGGATATCAATTATACTGTACGTACTCGTGTTGGAAGATGAGAGCAACTAACACCGAAATTAGTTTATCAGTAAAAAGTAATTTGCTTATACTTTATATCATTTACCAAGACTACATACAGAAATGCATATCCGAAAAGTCTCGAAATCACATTGATCGGGCTCAAAAGCATTTGTTTCTCATTGGAACTCGGCTCTGGATTGATGTTTTCTTACATCCGTCCACTGCCAGAATTCCCTTCCTGCTTCCGAATTGGTGCAAAATGAATTGAAACAAAAGAAGAAAACACTGCAAGTTCGCCATTACCAAAAACATACTTGATTACGCTTGCATAGAGAAGACGGTCGCTATCTAGTACACCGTCCAAGATAAAGTTTAAGACTGTACCAATAATTCATTTTCGATACATTAACATTATGGTTCTTTTTAAATTCAAAAGATTTAAAAGGTCATTTAATTTATCCTACAGAGAATTATTTTTAAATTCTTTTCAAAAACGGCGTTTGCAGACGAGCCGTACAATGTAAATAAGTAAGGCCAATTCTTATATGTAGCTCTCCAACGCTGGAGGTAAACATGCGCACTTGTCCAGAAAATGTAAACACTGTTGAAAGACAGGCCGAGGAAAGAACATGCTTAAACCTTTTTAAATGATAAGATGTATATATAAACAATAAATCGACTAAAAGTCATGATTATAATAAGAGATGTAGCTATAGACAGCTTTACGAGTTTCAAAGGTGATCGTAAAAGTTACTATGCTTCCATTCATAAAAAAACTTGTAAAAATTATAGCGCACCGCGGGAAATTTTATAAATGAACCGAATCGTGAATTACGAATGTCAAATAAAGATACATTTTCATGCTGTTTTTTTNAAAACTTGTAAAAATTATAGCGCACCGCGGGAAATTTTATAAATGAACCGAATCGTGAATAGACCCTTTCACGATAACTGCGGTCCTGTGATTTTGAGTGGAAAATAAAAACAGTTCCCGCAAAAATGACGTCGTAGGACAATTAATCAAGACGTCACGTATATTATGACGTTGCAATTTACCCACTCAAAGGTATATGAGCGCATGTGCAAAATTCAGGACTGCAGTTATCGTGAAAGGGTCTATTACGAATGTCAAATAAAGATACATTTTCATGCTGTTTTTTTTTTGTAAGAACTGCATATGCTTTCAGTCTGAAGGCCCAGTCTGAACATTTTCAAAGGAAATAATTGGAATTTGACGATGAGTCTCTCACAAACTACTGCCAAACATGAACTACATTAATGCGTAATGTGATGTCTGTTAGGTACATCTGGCTAGTGCCTAGTGTAGACCGAAAGCAACAGTATAAAGCTGCTTAACAGCTTAAAAAAAACTGCTATGTTATTGTTCTTAGATTGAAGTTTAATCTTTTGCCATTTGGGAAAAAAAGTAAATGAATGAATTATTAGTATTACAAAAATAAAACTACATATATATATATTGCTTTTTATCAGATGAATATACAAGTAATTAATTTATAAACACTTCTTTTTGGTTTTATTCATAATCAATCCCAGAACATGAAAATTGCATATTGTACTATGCATATACAATGTATGTGATCATGTACAGAAAATATGAAGTCATGAAATTATGGTTTTTGAAAAAAAAAATCAAATAATTTTAAAAAATCACAAAATTTACAACCTACAGAGACACATGAGAGAAGTGCAAAAGTATTTGTCATTGTAATATTTTCAAAGTTAATTTCATATAAAATCAAGACTTTTTCATAAAATGTTGTAAAGTCAATTCTTAGGCCACACAAAATTTCAATTAGTAGTTCTTTGGAAATCCCTCTCCTAAATTAGCAAAATCAAAATTTAAATATAAAATTATTTTCCCGCTCCTAAATTTCCAAAATAAAAATAAAAAAATGAATATAAAAATCCCGCACATTGAAATCAACCAAAAGTTTTCATGAATTTGATTCCGAAATTATAAAAAGACCAATTACATGTCTGGACCTGCGTCACCATCACTCATGTTCAACTAAGAAAGTGTTGTTTTTTTCCACTTAACAGAATGTCATGTATAGGTTTGCCAATTCAAACAAGTATTCATTTACTTTATTACCAAAACATTCTTCAAATGCAAGTTAAAATTGAGATTATTACGCAAAGGTGAAAGCCATACCTGAGTTCAAATAAGCACATACTTTGAATCTTTATGAGTAAGTATGTGAAAGCAATGCAAAATTCAAGAATAGCAGCCGATTATCAGTCTGTTCAAAACTATGCAATGTCTTTGGACAAAAACTGAGTACCATGATGGATATGACGAAATAAAGTACTAAGTTCAATAATGGATAAATTTGACATTTTTAATCAATCAACTGTAATGTTAAAATATGCTGAAAAAATAACTAAGTTCAACAATGCATAAATTCGATATTTTATTCAAATCTGCTCAAAAGGGGAGGTCAACATCTTCAATGTGTTCAGAACAACTGTGCAAAGTTTGAAAAGCATCAGGTATAAGGTGTATGAGTTTCAGATTACACAAACTCAGTAACCTAATGTTAAAATTTGATGACAAAATGACTAAGTCCAACAATAGATAAATTTCACATTTTTTACTCGAAACTCACCAAAAGGGGAGGTCCACATCTTCCATGTATCCAGAACAACTGTGCAAAGTTTCAAAAGCATCAGGTATAAGGAGTCAGAGTTTCAGATTACACAAACTCAGAAATCTAATGTTAAAATTCGATGAAAAAATGACCAAGTTCAACAATGGATTAATTTCACATTTTTTATTCGAAACTCACTAACAGGGGAGGTGCACATCTTCAATGTGTCCAGAGCAACTGTGCAAAGTTTCAAAAGCATCAGGTATAAGGTGTATGAGTTTCAGATTACACAAATTCAATACCGTAATGTTCAAATTTGATGGAAAAATGACTAAGTTCAACAATGGATAAATTCGACAATTTTTTTTTCAAATCTAACAACAATGGTAGGTGCACATCTTCAATATGTCCAGAACAACTGTGCAAAGTTTCAAAAGCACCAGGTATAAGGTGTATGAGTTTCAGATTACACAAATTCAATACCGTAATGTTCAAATTTGATGGAAAAATGACTAAGTTCAACAATGAATAAATTCAACAATTTTTATTCAAATCTCACCAAAATGGAAGGTGCACATCTTCAATGTGTCCAGAACAACTGTGCAAAGTTTCAGAAGTATTGGGTTAAAGGTGTCTGAGTTTCAGATTATACAAAATTGGTACCCTAAAGCGTGACGGACGGAGTCGAGCGGCTCCTAGACCTGTGGTCACCTTTGATGACGCAGGTAATTAAACTGCTGCGCCAAGAGCGCATGATACGCCTGTCCACTGTCAAGACGAACTTTATGGCATTGTTGGACCACAACAAAATTTTGATTGAAAAAAAAAATTAAACAGAATATGTGCCTTACCAAAACGTAACAATTAACAAATATCAAATTAAATTTCACAAAGTCTAAGGGCCACAACTCTATATGAAACCAACCAACCAGAACCAAATTCCAACTTGATTTGTATCTCACTAAGACAAACTCATATACCAAATATGAAATTAATATGTCAAGCAGTTACAGAAAAAAACTCCGGAAACCTATATATTTCAAAATTTCACTAAGCCACCGGAACCAAATTCAAACTTGATCTGTATCTCACCTAGGTATACTCATATACCAAATATGAAATCAATATGTCAAGCGGTTACAGAAAAAAACTCTGGAAACCAAAATATTTCAAAATTTCACCAAGTCCAAGGGCCATAACTCTGTACAAAATAAACCGACCGGATCCAAATTCGAAACTGATCTGTATCTTACCTAGATATACTCATATACCAAATATGAAATCAATATGTCAAGTGGTTACAGAAAAAATTACAGAAAAAATCTCCAGAAACCAAAAAGTTAACGGACAGACGGACGGACGGACAGACAGACGGAGGGTATACCATAATACATCCGTCTTTCGACAGGCCTATAAAAATGAGTCTGTGTCATTTATGCGCTTGAAAAAAAGGAAAAGGCAGTGTAATCAAGCGTTATTATGACTCAAATGACATGGCCGCAAGAAAATGATGTGGGAACAGAGTAATAAACTGTCAACTGCCTTTTATGAATAGTCATGAGGCGTCGAACTGGAATCATTCAAGCCCTCCTGTCTACTTCTCTCCGCAAACGCTTGAGTCGTATTTAAAATCTTATAACAACTCGGTCACAGCGTGACATTTCAATTCTTTTCAACACTCGTTGAATTTGTGTTTTGCACCTAGCATTTTTTTTCGTCTATGACTTCCGTAAATAAATAACAGTTTGTGTACAGACTAGTCCTAAAACATAAGCCTTCATTTGTTGTGCAACCTTTAATATTTGGACATTGATATGCACAACAAGCGAAAGTTGTTTTAGGACTAATGTACATACTCGAAGATTATTACAGTGTTTTGAAACAGTAAACAAACAGCCCAGTGTGGGAAAGCCAAGTAAGGTGCACTTAACAAATCTGTTTAATAAGTGGAACAGTATGAATATGAATCTGTCATAAGTTATATACACAGAGACCAAGCCATGAATCTGATGAAATTGCATATACATCAGTCATGTCAGTTTAAATACTACTTACAAAAAAAGCTTTTCAATTTACCTGATTAATTTTACATAATGACTTTATCAAAATATGTAGTAAATCTACATAAGACAAAAAAACCTTCCCGCATGCATCTTAATCATTGTTGTTCATTGTATGGAGATAGATTTAGGACTTGATCATTTACGTGGAATATTTCTAAGACTTCATCAAAAATATCAAGGGAAACTATGAAGATTCTTGCACCAGTTTAAGATAATCACTGCCAGATATTGACCAACTCTGCAAGCTGAACATATGTGATTAATTATATAATCATTTTGAATCTGCTAGTCTGTTTTTGCCCAAGTTCTAGTACATCTTAAATGATTTTTAATGATCATTTACATGTAAATGAAATAACACTGACTTACTTTACACAACTCTTTGGTAAGACTAGTTATTGATCAATATGTGCACTGAAAAGTGTACTGCTGAACATCATATACTTAGTTTAAGTGCACTGCTGAACATCATATACTTAGTTCAAGTGCACTGCTGAACATCATATACTTGTAGTTGTAGCTATAGCTATCATGCAACAGAAGGACAGAATGCAAACAATTACAAAACTTAGATTATACAAGGGAATTTGTTGTATTGAATGATTAGACGCAAATATTATTAGCTTTACAAGAATAGAATCCCTGGGTCCCCCGCCGCTCATGCAATATACTAGTATACTGTATATGAAATTGAAATATTTTCAAACATTCAGGGCAGTTCCAAAATTACAAAAAGGATCGACCAAGGCAGATGTTCCAACTTGACCAAGGTATTAGTGGATTTAACATTTGGTATAATATATATATATTTTCTTGAAAATCTGTCAAACTTTGTTGCCATGAGAGCGTTTACAAGGTAAATTTTTGGATAAAACAGAGTCATTATTTTCAACAAAGTCCAATAACTCCGTCAAAAAATATCGACCGAGGCTGACTTTAGAACTTGACCAAAGTATTACAGGGTTCTCCATAGGCGGTTATAGCCGGCTTCCCCGACCAGCTATATTTTAAAGCCGACCAGCATTCAATTTTGAAAGCCAGTCGGCAAAATCGGATATTTTACAGATCCTTATTCATATGGTACCTATAATATTTGTCAGTGATATAATAATTACAGGTAATTTGTCAAGGATAGAATAATTACAGGTAATTAACATAGTGTACATGGTGTGAGATCATAGCCTCCAGGAACAATGCCTTAATTATTTGCGGTTGTCAACAGTTTGTTTACCTTTGCACGTGGTCAAATTGGTATGTGACATGTGCTAACCTAATTAAGGAATAGAGAACATATAATACATTTATAAAAAAGACTGTGATATTCTTATATAAATATAGCCCTAAAATTCACAAAGCAAGATTGAAAACAAGCCTAACATATGAATCAATGACGCAAATTACAATGTTGAGTTACGTCCCTTTGTAATGTGATAAAAATATGCATTAAAAACCTTTTGAATGACATTTTTCAAGGAAAAAATGTATACAAATGCTTCAGGAATAAATAGTTTTACATTTTCTAAGACTTTTTATTGAATTTTACTTAAAACTCTGCAAAATGTTGCAAATTCTAAATTTTTATTATACTAATCTGACAAAAATTAGAAATACTTATTTTAATTTTAGTTCACTTCAAATATCAGATTTTTAATGTTGTGCAGATTACAGTACCCAGTCAAAACTTATATCTCAACAGCAAATCAGATTTAAGAAATTTTTTTTTCTGTATGGATGTTAATAGTTCCAAGAAACTAATAGGATCCATGTGAAGAGTTTGCTGGGGTTATTGTACATTTACTTGATTGAAGTTGCTGTTGGGGAAAAAAGGGGATATAGTGTTTCTAGAGCAAACAGCAAAAGGACTAAAGAAGCTCAAGTTTTGAATAAACTTATTGCTAATTCTTAGTTTTTAAGAATGGTTGCTATGGATGGATATGAAAACAATGAAATTATAACTAAAAAATAAAACAAAATGTGGAAATGTCGATCTAAATAGTAAAAATATGTCGGTACTTTCTGCGCGTTGACTACACCGCGCTTTAACTTACCCTGGAAAAGTCAGCACTGTAAAACAACCGCCTATAACTGGGCATCTATGGAGAACCCTGGTATTAGTGGTATAAACATTTGATATAAATTTCATGAGAATTCTGTCAAAATTTGTAGTCATGAGAGCGCTTACAAGGTCAATTTTTGGCTAAAACGGTGTTGTTATTTTGGTCAAAGTCCAATAACTCCGTCAAAAAGTCTCGATTGAAACTGATCTTCAAACCCGACCAAGGTATTAGTGGTATAAACATTTGGTATAAATTTCATGAAAATCGGTTAAAATTTGTAGCCATGAGAGCACTTACAAGGTCAAATTTTGGCTAAAACAGTGTCGTTATTTTCGTCAAAGTCCCATAACTCCGTCAAAAAATATCGACCAAGGCTGATTTTCGAACTTGACCAAGATATTAATGGTATAAACATTTGGTATAAATTTCATGAGAATCTGTCAATATTTGTAGCCATGAGAGTGCTTACAAGGTTAATTTTTGGCTAAAACCATGTCATTATTTTCGTCAAAGTCCCATAACTCCGTAAAAAAATATCAACCAAGGCTGATTTTCGAACTTAAATAAGGTATTAATGGTATAAACATTTGGTATAAATTTAAGGAAAATCCGTCAAAATTTGTAGGCATGAGAGCGCTTACAAGGTCAATTTTTGGATAAAACAGAGTCATGATTTCGGTCAAAGTCCCATAACTCCGTCAAAAAGTATCGAAAAAGGCTGATTTTCGAACTTGACCAAGGTATTAGTGATAAAAACATTTGGTATAAATATCATGAAAATCAGTTATAATTTGTATGCATGAGAGCGCTTACAAGAAAGTGTGACGGACGGACACACGGACGCCAGGTATTTCTATGTCCCCACTCCGCGATGCGGCAGGGAACAAAAATGCCCTTTTAAGTCTGGAGGTTGAATGTAAGCTGTTATGCAGGTTCAAATGCACACATTTGAAACAATATTGAAATGCCAGACAAGAAAAATAAAAATTAAGTATTTAGCTTGCTCTTAAATCAAGAATATTTGGGTCCAAAAATTTTAAATAAAAACAAATTTCGCTCACTCGCCCCGATTTTTTTTGCCAAAATCTTGAAGAACTACTAATTCATTTGGTGTGGCCTTACAGGATTTTAACAAAACGTTCACTGTTTACAGCAGAATTGCATGTAGTTTAATCATTTATTTTGGCATAGTTTTCTGAGTTACTGTTTTTATGAATTGATGACATAATTTTTGGAATGGAAATTCTCTATCAAAGTAAAATTGTGATGTCAAGTTTTTACTTTCAGCTCAAGTTTTTGCTTTCAGCTCAAGTTTTTACTTTCAGCTAAACTTGTCAGATTTCTTTAAAATCTTGTCAAAAAATTAAGTCCAAATAACCATTTCAACCTGACACCATTCTGTGTTTAACAGTGAAAATTTGGTAGAAATGGGATAAGAATTGACTTCATGATATTTTTTTCAATAGTCAAGATTTTATATAAAATACACTGTAAAAATATCACAGTGATGAATACTTCTGCACATCTTTGTACATTAAGCATCTATATACTGTATGGAACAATATCTTACCTGAGCTACCACTTCCATTAAAACAGCTGATTGCAGCATATCCAAAGTATTTATTACTGCAAACTTTCCTGGTATTAAAACTGCATTTAAATATTGAATCTTCTTTCCCTTTACATGATACTTGTGTAAGTGGATACTTGTTGTATTTACCAAAGCTACCTTGTGGTAACAATGTCCCATTATCAAAACCTAACTCTTTACAAACTAGTCTGGACTCAAATATTCCAAATCCATTCAAACAAATATCAAACCAATTTTGTTCTGAAGCTACATAAATGTTGACTATTCCGTTATCTGGCTTGTGTGACTGTAGTAATCTTACTGTAATGAAATGCATTATAATTTAATTTTGTACATGAAACATGCAGTAGTCAAGGTCATTATTACAAGTACCTGTAAATATATTTCTTCTGTAAGGTTCCAACGTCAAGAGATTTTTTTTTACACAAGGCATCATTTTTGAATATTTGTACTGTTTCAGTAACACAAATCAATGTATTACCTGATATATCCTAACAAAACACATTCAAATATCAATAGCATGACCCATTATTTATCAGATGGGTGTCAATGTATCGCTTTCTTTTGCTATTTTTGCAAGTTTTTTCTAGTTTATTTTGAATAAGGTGGGTTTTAATAGATCAAGTTATGTGAGAAATGTTAAATTTGGTTGTTCAACAGGTCATAGTTACATTACAAAAAGTAACACTGTATCATGCAACAATCTTGACCTGATAATAAACCTGGTACCATCACAAGATGTATGTAATATGTATCTATTTGAAAGTCAAATTTGAGATTATGGAATAATATAGGCATTTCTGTTGGATAACTAACCATTACTTGAAGAAACGTTGTTGTTTTATGATCAATATACATGTATGTATGTGTGTGAATATCTTAGTCAATATGCCAAAGCAGTTCACTTCAATAGTAAAATTAATAAAATTCCCATTTTTCATAAAAGGCAAATAAACAAAACTGAAGTATGCTCAATACTATATGAACATTTTAACACCGATTTTGAAAATGTTTGAAATAAAATATTTGCAAAAACAACTGAAGCCATGTAAAATGACAGATAATTTGTTTTCTTCAATAAAGTTCTTTTCTTCCAAAGGTATACAAATTTTGGAGTTTATTTCAAACAAAATGAAATTGTTGATGGAAAATCTATATACCGAAAACAATACAATAAATAAATTGAAATTTTAATATAATCAAACAGAATATGTCCAAAAAACCTGTTAATAGCCCTACCATCAGTATAACACATGACTTCCACATCCTTTCTATGATCAGCACATTCATCAGCAGCTACATCCCATCCAGTACTGTTACACATTAAAATGGACGATTCAGCACCTGTACATAATACATTACTTAGAAAAACCCTGCCTGTTCCTACAGAACCTAGATTTGTTGTCTCACCATCTGCATACCCCTTCTGTTTACAGAGGACCCTAGAATTAGTTTTGGACCAATATTTGTTACATATGGACCCTTTCTGTCCATCATATGATATTTCTACCCTTCCTCTTTGTCCTCCTCCAACTATGTTTACTTTGGGAGCTAAAAATAAAGAATGTTGAAAATAATTGTTTGGCAGTAAAACAATATAAAACAAATTTTCAGTTTCCATACAGTTCAAACATCAGATTTAGACAGACCTTACATATCTCTTTGAAAATGTCAAAAATACAGTCACTATACTTTTCAAATTATTCACATTTTCATAGTGATGTTAATTTAAATGTTTGTATCAAATATGAATGTCAATTTACAGTTAAAGACAAAATACATGCAACTTAATTCAATCTGCAGCTTGTATGTAAAGCAAATTGATGTAATTTAAAGATTCATTCTAGATAATATAACTATTTTTATCTTTAAATTATTCAAAATACTAATTATATCAAGTGTAAATCTGAAATAATGTATTCTTCAGTTCTTCTCTGGATGAAGCTTAACATTACATTAAGCAGACTGCATTTCTTTAATTCAGTGAAAATTTGGAGAAAGTCATCAATGTTTATACAACTGGGCAAGTCAGTTGTATTGGTACAAATAGAATATGTCAGTATTTTGCAAATTATTATACGTCAAACATTGAGTCAGCTATCTTAATAATATTTTGGCATTTGGAATCAGGATTATACAAACCTTCTGATTTATAACAAAGAACTGATACAGCAGGGCACCAGAAAACTGGTTGCCACCATGATGAACTACTGCATTTTTGTAATGAAGATTCTTTCCCTGTACATTTTACACCACTGACCCATGATACTTTATCTGGCGTATGTTTAGTACCAAAAACCACTCCACCAGCAAAACCTTTCATACGACATACTACAGAGGCTTCAACATTAGACCATTCATTTGCACAAGCAAGGCCCCATACTCCAAGATGTTGAATTTCTACACGTCCCCATGTTTTTCCCCCATCTACTATCCTGACATCAAATGCTGAAATGTAAGTAATTATATTTTTACAAAACTATTATTGGTTGCTTGAGACATATTTGGCAATCGGACTATGGGACTTTGGTTATTGAATCTTAGATCATCTGTAAAAATCTTGTCATATGCATTGAATTCTTGTGATTTTTTTTTATGAGGTATGCCTTGTTCATAAGATATATGTAAATGTTATCAGGCTCTTGACAGCTATGTATCGTAAAATATCAACCCGTGAGCCAGAATATGAAGCATAGGGGCGAGCAGGATGATATTTTACAATACTTCAGCTGTCAAAAGCCCGATAACTTGTTTATCATCCTTTATTTTGTATTTTAGCATTGTATTTATAGAATTGAAATTTCAAATTCTCCCTAAGTAGCAAGGGAAATTCTAGAATCTTACAGCAATTTTCAGCTTCAAAAATATGTTATGTAGTTTTTTTTTCATTTTAGCTGCAAAACTTTTGTAACTGGATGAATATTTTGACCCAACTATTCGAAATAATGTCTATTTTGAATGTTGCAGCAACATTTGGTTGTTACGATATTCTATCATTCCTTGGAGCTTTTATGACGTCATAATGTGAACACGTCAAAGCTCTGCAGGATATATCAACGACCCAGTTTCTGCGATTTTTCTAACGTCTAGTTTATCTATTTGTGTAATCATGATTC
>MJUU01027787.1:0-21722 GCA_002080025.1 Modiolus philippinarum
GTATTATAGAATATTTACAACATTTAATTACCTATAACAATACACATAGCAACGGTGATAGCAACAACATGGCGGTATACTTGAGACTGTAGACTACGGAGATCGCTTTACTTCAAATATATTGAGTAGAAATTAGAGAAACAATCTCTAACACTGTTTTCCGGTTTTTTACGATAATTTCTCGCAACTCGATAGTTTAATTTTCACGGTTCGGGGGACTAAGCGAAATCCATCAGAATTTTTCGATAGTTTGCACAATTAAACTTCAAAAATTGAACTTCTAAAAAATAAAGTAAAAAATGGGGATCACGGGCCATATAAGCTCACAATTTTTCACTGAAAATAGAAAATTTTTAGTTGAAATGTTGAGGAAAATTATCATTTTTTTAAAAATTGATCAAGTTAAATCCATGAGAATTTCAATTAATATTATATATTACTAAAGTCTGTTTCACTTCCTTTAGATAATGGAAATTCTCTTCTGCTAACTTTAATATTGCATATTTCGGCACTGGATTTTGCATGGTTGTGTAAAAATATTGTACACTTCTGAAACCAATCTCCAATACACATGGAAAGAAAAAATACTTTTTAAACATGCTCACTGCTATTAAAGGGATAATCGAGAAGACTGGCCCATTCTGAAGTATTACCTGAAGTCAAATGATAGACAAGTCTCACTTTGTCTTTTACCATGTGCTTGGACCCCCTTTTTTAATTTAAAGAAAAAACATACCCTAAATGAAATAATTAAACAAAATACCCAAACATGTAATTAAAATATGCATGCATTAAACGCAAAAGAAATATTTGAAAGAAATTGTTAATGTACTGCTAATTTCTATTTGGTGTTTACAAACAAAGTGATCGTGGATTACAATTGTTAACCCCGAACGAGTATACCTTGCTATTTATAGGTAGGTCAACTAGGGTCATTTCGAAGTTACTTGGCCGCCCTTAAAATAGGACAACCCATCACTTACGAAATTTTCACCTGTTTGAAAAAAATGTTAAAAAGGACATGACTGCAGACTTTTGAACATACCCTAAACGGCGAATTCAAATTTTTTTCAGCTATGTATGGTCATTTTTGATTTTCATACCAAATATGATAAAGATTGGTGTAAAAATAAAGCTTAAAATGGTAAGATTTCCATTATCTTAAGGAAGTGGGACAGACTTAAGCTAGTGCATCGAACTTTCTAAAGACTAAAAGAAAAATGGAGTCACTGACCTTATTATGTAATTATTTCACAAAATCAAATTTTTCATAGTGATTTCTTTGTAAAATATTGTTTTAGATAACCTCCCTTGTTTAAATTTTCATTTCAAAGAATTTTACATTATAAATACTATTCTGAATTTTTCTTCTAAAATGAATGATAGACAAAGAGAAATAGGCCAATATTTTTTTTTGTTTTAAGGATTTGTCCAAATTTTACACCTATCAAAGTGGCGGAATACTACCGAACCACCTCAAAATGTGAGGTGAATGTGAATGTTTCTTAAAATAGTGCAACCGGATGTTGATGAAATTCACATCTGAATTATTATCTGGCGAAATGGCTTTTACATTTTTATGACTAAATTTCCTCATTTTATTGATAATTTGACATTTTAATCAGAAATGTTACACTCAACATCCCTTTCATTGAATGACGCAATCATACACATGCCGAGGGTATTCACCAGCCCAGTAGTCAGTACTTCGGTGCTGACCGGAAAGCCGATTCTATTTGGAACCTTACAATATCTAAATTTTTGTAAATTTTGTTGAAAACTAAGGAGTATCTCCCTCGTGCAAAGCTCTGTCCTTAGATGATTTTGGCTTTACTTTTAGATCATATTGGATTTTTGTTCTCTATCAGTTTTTAACATCTTTGAGTTTATGGTCTTCTAAACGGTTAGATTTTATCTGAATTGAAGAGACATAAATTGTCGAAATGCGCATATGCAGAATTTAAATTCACAGTAACTTCGGTATTTAGTCAATTGCAACGATGGTAGAAAGTTTGAGACTGTAGACAACGGAGATCACTTTACTTCAAATAAATATGGTAGTTCCCGTTTATTACGATAATTTGTCAAATCTCGATAGTTAAATAGAATAGATAGAAAAAATGTAACAAGGTCCAACTTGGGACTGAGTTCGACGTCACTCTAGAGGATGTAGTTCATTTGAATATATGCTGAATTTACGAAATTAAAGCATCTACTGATCTCACTTCTTGCCCATTTGTCTTTTTGAATGAATAATATACTAACGTGTTTTTTTCTTTTTTTTCCGGAAAGTAAATAGGCAGTGTAGAATGTGAATTATGGCCAGCCCGACAAATTTATTGTCTTATTTTTGCTTCTCTATACTTATGCATGTTGCGCCGATATTGATAAAGTACGTGAAAAGCATCATTTTAATAGATGTAGAAGACATAAGACAAAACAAAAGACTAATTTTGAATAAAGAGTTTTTTTCATATTTTTCTCAATAACATGTGTTGTTATCAAACCAAATGAAATATCCTCTCTGACAATTTGTTCTCATTTTAAAAATTACTGAACTCAAGGGAAGTTACTAATATTGACGATCTTTGTATATTATTTTACCTTAATGAACATTTTAAAGTGAGCAAAGATACCTGTAAAACAAGTGACAGCTGTGTTGATTGTACCAATTAACAAAATTTACCTGTACCTGAGTCTTGCATAATTGAACAGTTTATCACCTGTATCTAAGGCTACAGTTTCATCGTGTACACTGTATGTAATGCATTAACAAGAAGACCATAGTAATTATTTTTGCTTTCTACTGCAGCACGTTGATGTGCACTGTATACTGCTCCATCATATGGATTGTTATAAAAAAAAAAACAACAGAAAAATTGCCATTTTTGTGACTGAATATGAATACTTTTTAACGAAATCGTCGAATAACATGATATATATCCTAGCTAAAAAGAGAATATGTATCCGTTTGGTTAGTTTTGAACAGGAGGCTAGTATTTGATAACGAGAGGCAAAACTTGTTCAACTTGAATTTCGACAAAAAATGAAAAATAATGTAGAATTTTCTATATATGGAATATATTTATCATATCTTTCACGATATTTAACTTGTATGCCATGCTCACGATCATATCACTGATTTGAATATCTATTGGTAAATTCAATTTGAAAATTTATCCGGTTCTTGGTCAAACCCATGATTACCCAGCATCCTTTCTCTGAATCGTGTCTTCTCCGTAATTGTTAGTGATACAAATTATAATAATCTGTATCAATATTTCGTCACTTCCGATCCAAAATGGCGATACCCATAACTGTACTACTGTCAACTAACTACAAATATCTCACTTAATAAAAAAGGTACACCACTGTAATTTTGCATGAAGCATTTTCGATATAAAGTGAATTGAATTAGGTAAAAAAGTAAAAATTTGCGGACTTTCACTTTAAAGAACAATATGTTGGCGAGGCAAGAAATGCGCTCAATCTTCGCATAAACTTGCATCGTAACCATATCGAAAACAAAGATCAGAACCAGGCCACTGCAATCCATTTTAATACACCAAATCACAACTGGTAAAATATGCAAGTCATCGCAATTGATCAAAATGGGAAGGCAATCTCGATATTCATTTCTCTAATTCTAACCCCGTTGGGTTCCTACGATAGACCGTTATATTTTAATTTTTAGGCCCTGCATTAGCGTAAATATTCGCAAATCTGGGGAGATGAACAAGTTTCCACGTTGACTGAATTTAAAGACAGCTTATTTATTCATTTACTAACAGTCTGCATTCCCTTTCACTTTGTTTAAGAGAATCCATGGTACTTGTTTTGCTTTAAAATAAGAATTAGAGTGAGTGCCGATGAAAACCCCAACATCTTATTTGTGCTTCGTTTTTATGGTATATTATTGTATATTATGGACCGATCTATGCTGAGCACCCCATCAAAATGTGGGCTATTTCAATTTTTGGAAAATGACACTTAGAAATTTCTTGTTTTTATTCGGTTTTCCAATTGTTTTGATATAATCTGCACTGATGAGACTTTTTGTCGAAATGGCCATATGCAGAAGAAAATGTGAAAATGTGAGAAATATACGTAACTGGAAACAATATTTGAAACTATATTTAACTAATTTTACGACAACCGCTAATGCCAATAATGGCTACAGTTTCTAGTATGGGTAGTCTTAAGACTGGATTATTATACCCATTAGGACGTAAACCAGTCTTAACACCTTAATTGGTTGCATTTTTACGAATTTGTGCAGTATGGCAGATAAACAAGATAAGATATGGGCAAACCCATATTCAAGGATACTCGATTGTTCACATACCTGTAATACCTGTACAATTTTGAAAAGGATCATTTTCAAACAAACAAAAACAAAGCAAAACAAAAAATCAAAACAAAACAAAAAGATTATGTTTATGATTTTTTTATTTCATTTTTATAGGGTTCATTTCTTTGGATTCTTCTTGTCGTAAGCTCTCAGGATCACCATAAGCCCTTTCTGTTTCTCAGCAATATGGAAAATTGGGGTGGTGGGTCAAAATTGCACATGTACTAGTTAATACTAAGTTATTCTTTTATTTGATTTTAATTGAATTAAATGCCTGTCAACATCCAGAGACATACAGAGATTAGCAACTACTAGAAATTGTTAACATCACGCATGTAAACTCGCTCCAATGATGCAACACTAGAATCGGAACTCCCCGTAGTTTACCTGTACGGGCACAATTTTCCGATGGTAAAGTTATAATGTTTTTACTGATGCATCGTCATTTAATAATTGTGTTAACCTGATATTACAATTAATATCCATGACAATTTATCGATATTCAATAAAAAACGTTTTGTTGACATTTCGGTCATATTTAATTAAAATTGCATGTATTGGGAATTAAAAATCGACTTACCTCATGAAAAATCTCGCACAAGCGTGTTATTACCGATTTTTACAACGGATTAACTAGAAATTTCTATTCTTCCGTAAATGGAGATGAGCCATGTGAGATCGATGCACGCGACGTCATCTCACACCGGTAAATGACCAACCAGACGTGTTGATTTTTGTGGTACAAAAATCGTAACCATGACTTAACGTCATAAAACACCTGACGCGGTTAAGAAAACTCAAATGGCGACATGGAGATGATTTTCACTCGTGTAAGACATTCTACGTCTTTTACTCTCGCTTCGCTACGCTCCACTCGAGAAAAGACGAAATTTCTCACACTTGTGAAAGATATCCCGATCTTTAATTTTGATCTTATGCAAGATCCGATTTCTTCCGTAAAAAGCGAAAAGAAACGTCTGGTAACCTTTACTGTTTGAACAACGTTGTCGCCATTTGAGTTTTCTTTACCGCGTCAGGTGTTTTATGATGTTAAGTCATCTTTGTCTCTGCAACATGTGATACAATCACTAATTTGACAGATATTTGCGAGAGCAAAGGGGTCTTTTCTATTTCAGTTTTGTTTGCTGTTTGTTTGTTTGTTAAATTTGTTTTTTTTTCACAATCACATTTTTTTTTCAAATGAAAGTGAACTAATACTATATGGAACGATTAAGGATTATAAAAGAATCTTTTATTTCTAAAATTAATTGATTTACGATGTATATCCATAATGAAATATTTCCGCTCAAACTATGTTGGTATAAGTCAACTGACATCAAGATGTAGACAGGAATAAAAGCCCTTTCTTTGATAAACTGGAGTTTTCTTTGTGCACCGTGTGCTTTTTTGTCACATGTACATTCACTCCATATCCTTTCATTTTTTTCTGATTCTCGTTTTTAGAATATGAATAACCACAAATACTCAATTATTCGTAGCTGTACCCCGAACACTAACTGACCTTCTGAACTGCTTTATTTTTTTCAGGGTTTCCTTAATCCCGAAAAATTGAAACTGACATGCCACTCCAAAAATTTAATGGTAGTTACTTCATTCGATTCCGCACGTTTTGAGGGTTAACACATATGTACAAACGAAATTTAGAAATGGATGGTATAACTGAAAATGTTACTATTCGAGCCTATGGAATAGTTCTCTGCCTTGCTCAGTAAATAAAAATCTAAATGTGTTATCTATATTAAGTGTAGAAGGAGACGACGTAGGTCATTGATGACAATAGTGACAGACTGACAGACGGACACCAAGTGTGGCTTGACTAGGTTGTCTGCTATGTGATTCGAATGTGGTATCTACTAAACAATTCTTGGCTTCAAATAATTAGATTAGTGAGGAACTACTTTTATTTAACCATTAGAAATCGATAAGAAACATTATTAAGGTTAGTGAGGACACCTGACCCCAAAAATAATTCCGAATTCAAAATGGATATTTTTAAAATATATTACTGTTGAATATATACCCTTTCTTTAGTATAAATATTGGACCACCTTTCCTGGCGTTTATCTGAGATAAATGGGTCAAAGATACCTCCCCTTAATAATGGTCCGAATTCCAATTTACCCCCCTTTTGACCATATAAAAACAAAATTGTACATTGTTTTTGTAAAAATAGTGTTTGGATTATAAGTTTTTGTTGTTTTAAAGGTATTTCTAAAAATATCTCCACTTCTGTCGAATATTTTTGCTAATATTCCCAATTATGTGCACATTGAGGTTAGATTTTTTATCACTTTTTGCCCCCTGGAGGGACATAAAAAGTGAAATTCAGAAAAACTTCCGAATTCAAAATTTATTTTTTGACTTAAATATGTACCTTTATACGATATCTTCAAAATAAAAAAAAAAAAATCAGTATAGCAAACCAGGCTTTTAAGAGACCTACAAGCATTCAAAGTTGACAACATTGCCCTCCTCCCCTCAAAAAATTTTGTCGTCACTAGAACAAAAACCGGAAGTGATGTTACCGGATGTGCTTATAGCACGAATACCAAACTAAAAAAGTCATATGACTGTATACGGTCTTCACGTGACTAGAACAGGAAGTTGTAGGTTACATATGTCAAACCGGAAGTGGATACTTTCTTGCACTGTTAAATCATGAATACAAAAATTTCATCTACAAATTCAAATTTTTTAATATATTGTATGATAGTTCGATACGTAAACCCGCAGGAGTCCTATAGAGAGATAAAGGAGCGCGCATGCGGGACCGGAAGTAGTTCGTATTTCCAATTGGCAAACCTTTTGACCGGAATGACCTATTATGCTGTATAAAGATATATTTCGGATGGCGTTGACTGAAGGAATGAGTTGATATTTCTCATATTTTCTTGTTCAAAACTTCTAGGGAGTGATCTTTATAAAACGGAAATTAGCAGTGACTTGTTCTGGCAGTATTTCTTTCTCGTCTGCGTTACTTGTTTAGAAGGGGGAGACTGCTATTGATGTTCTAGGGTGAATTCACTCTTCACACAATTTCAAGTTTTATTCTATCATTATTTCCCCTTTTCTTATCCCATAGTGTACATTATTCACTTCTTTCACTGCTATCTCTCTACTTCATTTAATTTTTAGCCGAGTTGCAACGAAGTTGAACTCGGCTATTGGTTTGGTGTTGCGGGCGGGCGGGCGGACGGGCGGGCGTGCGTGAGTGCGTGCATGCGGGTGGGCGGGCGTCAAACATTGGTTTCCGGATGAAAACTCAAACAGTTTACATCCAGTTGAAATGAAACTTGGACATATAGTTGGGTACCAGGAGGGGAGGAACCCTATTGATTTTGAAGAAAGTAGGTTAAAGGTCAAGGTCACAGTGACCGAAAAAAGACTGAAAATTTGAGAAAAATTTGGTTTCCGGATGATAACTCAAAAATTTTACATTCAGTTGAAATGAAACTTGGATACGTTGTGGGATACCAGGAGGGGAGGAACACTATTAATTTTGGAGAAAGTAGGTCAAAGGTCAAGGTCACAGTGACCGGAAATAAACTGAAAATTTGAAACAAATTTGGTTTCCGGATGATAACTCAAAAAGTATACATCCAATTGAAATGAAACTCGGATATGTTGTTGGATACCAGGAGGGGAGGAACCCTATTGATTTTGGAGAAAGTAGGTTAAAGGTCAAGGTCACATTGACCAAACATAGACTGAAAATTTGAGAAGAATTTGGTTTCCGGATGATAACTCAAAAAGTTTACATTCTATTTAAATGAAACGTGGATTTATTGTTGGGTTCCATGAGGGAAGGAACCCTATTGATTTTGAAGGAAGTAGGTCAAAGGCAAGGTCATGGTAACCGAAAATAGACTGAAAATTTGAGAAAAACTTGGTTTCCGGATGATAACTCAAAAAGTTTACATCCTATTGAAATGAAACTTGGTTATATTGTTGGATACCAGGAGGGAAGGAACCCTATTGATTTTGGAGAAAGTAGGTCAAAGGTAAAGGTTAGTGAAGGTCACAGTGACCGCAAAACAGATTTATATATTGAAATGTCAAGACATGAAACTAGAAAATAGACATACTATTTTCCTTCTTCTCACCTTATTTCAAAGCTATTTCCATTTTTCATCGTAAACGAAAGAATTTAAATTTTTCCCTCCATTTTGCTGTTTCCATGGCAACGGTCGCCATTTTGATATTTTAAAGACCAAAACTCGTATCTACACATGCTAAGTAAGCTTTGTGTCAAATTTTAGTCATTTTGGAGCAATTTGAAAATTTCCCGCCATTTTCTGTTCCCATAGCAACGGTCCCCATTTTGATGTTTTTAAAACCAAAGTTCGTTTCTACACATGCTCAGCAAATTTCATTCCATTCTGAACATTTTTATTTTTTTCTCGACATTTTTATGGTTTCATCACATGACAGCTGTCCTCACTAACCCTTGCAGATCAGTACATAGCCTGACTTAATATAATAACATTTAATATATAAAAAGTAAATATTTTCATGTAAATTCTACAAATAGAAATTTAAATTAACAAAATTCAGAATTTTAAGACCATCATATCTATATATTATTCTGTTTAATGAAAATATATACTTTTTAATTAGATCAAGTATTAAAATAAAAATTATGTAAGGCCCTATCAAATTAATTTGTAGATTCTCATCCACCTGTAACAAAAAATCTGGGGTGGGTGGGAGGGTTTTATTATATATTTTTTACTGATTTTTCACTAAAATTGATAGGAATTTAAAAAAAAATTCTGAATAATTGAAAATAAAACAGAAATTGAGCTTAGAAAAAAATGGGGCGGGTGGGGATGAGAATCTATTAATTAATTTGATGTGGCCTAATCATAAATATGATAATTATTGGTTAATTTTAAAAACACAGAATATAAAGAAAGATAACTCTACTACATAACGATCAGTATGTCCGCCTGATACTGAGGAAACGGTGGTGTATGAATATTTGTAGTATTAACTATCAAAACATTAACAAATCGCTTCAAATCATTAGTAAAAATACACCTCTTAAATTATGTGTATTCAGATAATTGATCTAGGATGAGTTAAGCTGATAAAAACTCGCCAAATACCGAACTATTTCCCACGCCATGACATTGTGATCTGTACCCAAAACTCTTGAATAGATAGTACGCCCCGGGTAGTACGCACTGATCGAGTACATTAAAATACATCATTCAAAGGCAATCGATTATGTTATCTTTTTAAACTTGAAAATGCGAAGTATACGTCCATGATACATTTTATGCACCAAAAAATGAAGTTCAGTAAATGATATATTAGACTACAAAAGTATTTAGCTACTTCTGGCTTTTCATAATGGAGGTCTTCATTGATGGAGTAAAATGTGCTGGTTGTGTTGTAGTATATAAGTCGGTATTGATATTTTGCTATATGAATACTTGTAGTATGAAGAGGCTATATTTCTCAGAAATATTTGTTATATACAGAAAAGTTATCCTGTTTTAACTGCTAATAACTAAATACCACAGTTACTTTGAATTTTGTTTTTGCATATGCGCTTTTCGACAACGTATGTCTCCAGTGTAGATAAAATTTAAACATTTGGAAAACCAAACCTTGAAGATGTTGAACATCTAATAGAGAACAAATAACCAGTATGATCTAAATGTAAAGCCAAAGTCAGCTGAGGACAAAGCTTTGCATGAGGGATATATTCCTTAGTTTTCACAAAATTTACAACAATTTGGATATTATAAGGTTCCAAATAGAATCGGCTTTCAGGTCAGCACCGAAGTACTGACTACGAGGCTGGTGAATACCCTCGGATACTAACAGTCCATCAGCAGAGGCATCGGCCCTGTGGTAACAAATAACAAAATACCGAAGTAACTGTTGATTTATTTTCTGCATATGCGTATTTCGACAACTTATGTGTCTTAAGTGCAGGTAAAATCTAAACGTTTTGATCTCAAAGATGTTGAACAACTGATAAAGAACAAATAACCAATATAATCTAAATGTAAAGCAAAAATCAGCTAAGGACAGAGCTAATGGTCCATTTGTCGCTCACCAACGGTAGCAACCCAACAGGAACAGCTTCCATAAGGTCGTAGACATCATCCCATTACTTAGTAAAACGAAAATTTAATCACAGATCAAACCCAAACTTCAAATTTTTTCCCAGGGGACTGTCATATATTAAAGAATTATTTTTAGTCATCGTATGAAACGGAATTTGTTGATAATTAAAAGGCAGTTTATGACTATGCCTTCATAGAAAGTCCGAGTAATTGGTGCAATCTCTCGCGTAACGAATCAACTGTAAACCATACACTTTGTAAGCTAAAATGAAATCGTGATTGAACCACTAAAAATAATTACAACTAGTATTAATTGTGTTTGGATGCAAACACAAGAAGTCTCCCAAACGAACTTCCATATCATAATTCATAGTCTTTAGATAAGATCCACAAATTCCAAACAACCTTGGGATTTTCTCGCCTTTTTACTGTTACCATGACAACGGTCACGATTTTGAAGTCTTAGATACCGGAACCCAATTCTAAACATGTTAGGCAACCTTCCTTCAAAATTTCATCCAATTCTGAGCACTTTGATTTCCCCGCCATTTTTACCGTTTGCATTGCAACGGTCGCCATTTTGAAGTCTTGGAGACCGGAACCCAATTCTACACTTCTTCGGCAACCTTCCTGTAGAATTTCATCCAATTCTAAGCACTTTGATTTTCCCGCCTGTTTTACCGATTCTATGACAACGGTCGCCATTTTGAAGTCTTGGAGACCGGAAACCAATTCTTCACTTGTAGAAAATAAATTCACAGTAACTTCAGTATTTAGTTATTTGTTAGGCAACCTTCCTGTAAAATTGCACCCAATTCTGAGCACTTTGAATTTCCCGCCTTTTTAACCGTTTCCATGGCAACGATCGCCATTTTGAAGTCTTGGAGATCGGAACCCAATTCTACACTTGTTAGGCAACCTTCGTGTAAAATTTCATCCAATTCTGAGTGCTTTAATTGTTCTCCTTTTTTTACCGTTTCAATGACGACGGTCGCCATTTTGGAAATTCAAAGAACTTTAGGATCAACTTTGGGTCCATATCTATCATGCCATGAAGTTTCATGAAGTTTTGGTCACTGGTCTCTGAGAAATCGTGCGGACAATTTGGAGGCAGAAAACGGGAGAAGAAAAATAACTTGTCTTAACTCAAAGGCTTCAGATAAGATCCAGAATTTAAACAACCTTGCTATCAAATATCATTTATTTCTGAGCACCTTGGATTTTATCGCCTTTGTTCTGTTTCTATGGCAACGGTCACCAATTTGATGTCGTGGAGACCGTAATCAACTCTACAAATGTTTTGCAATGTTCTTGAAAATTTCATCAAATTCTGGGCACTTTGGATTTTCCCACCTTTTTTCCGTTTCTATGGAAACACTCGCGAGTTTGAAGTCTTGGGAGACCGGAAACCAATTCTACACGTGTACAGCAACCTTTCTGTAACATTTCTTCAATTCTGAGCACTTTAATTTTTTCGCCCTTTTACTGTTTCCATGACAACGGTCACCATTGTAAGGTCTTGGAGAACGGAACCCAATTTTACACATGTTAGGCAACCTTCCTATAAATTTTCATCCAATTCTGAGCACTTTGATTTTCCAGCCTTTTTAACCGTTTCCATGGCAACGGTCGCCATTTTGAAACTTCAAGACCTTTAGAATCAACTTTGGATGTATATCTATCATCCCATGTAGTTTCATCAAGTTTGGGCCACTGGTCTCTGAGAAATCGCTTGGACACAAAAGTCAGGCAGAACACGGAAAAAAAGAATAATAAAATCTAGTATTAATTTATTGGATGCAAACACAAAAAATTTCCCAAAACGAATCATATCAGAAATCAAATGCTTCAGATTGGATGGGCACATTCTATATAGACTATCTTCATACTTTCATTCAATTCTGAGCACTTTGATTTTCCCGCTTTTTTGTCCATTTCCATACCAACAGTCTTCATTTTGAAGTCTTGGAGACCAGAAACCCATTCTACACATGAAAGACAACCTTTCTGTAAAATTTCATTCAATTCTGAGCACTTTGATTTTCCCTCCTTTTTGTTCATTTTTATAGCAACAGTCGCCATTTTGAAGTCTTGGAGGCCAGAAGTCAATTCTACAGATGTTAGTCAACCTCCCTGTAAAGTTTCATCTTATTCTGAGCACTTTGATTTTTAACGTTTCCATGGCAACGGTCGCCATTTTGGAAATTCCAAGAACTTTAGGATCAACTCTTGATCCATATCTATCACCCCATGAGGTTTCATGAAGTTTGGGTCACTGGTCTCTGAGAAATGTTATTTACCCATAGGATTACTATGAAAGACCTCACCCCTTTTGAGCCCCCGAAGGTACCATTTGGAAAAATTTTTGCCTATTGCACAACTAGATATATGGGGTCATCATCGTAAATATTATGAGAGTCCTAGATTTAATGGTTCCCGAGATCTGCTTCGGACAAAACCGGAGTGGAAAGCGGAAGAAAAAGAATAATAAGAATAACAAGTGATGATATGTTTGCATGCAAACACAAGTCACCCAAATCAGATTCCATACTCAATTGCTCTTTGAAAGAATGTTGTAAATTTATCACCAAAGATTGTAATAATGTTTTCGGAGTTAATTGTTTTTTTATTCCTTATATCAGAATTGGTGTTGACAACTCATTATGTATTTGTCTATCAGTGCTGGTAGTGCTTTGATTCACAGGTTAAGATATTTTCTTGATTACGTCAGAAAAGAAGTTGCGTCATAATATTTTCATTATTGATTCATCAATGAAACCAACAATCCAAGCTTAATATGTATAATTTTTATACTTTAACGTGAAATAAAGTTTTTGGCTGTGACCTTGACTTAATTTTGAAGGTCGCATCTTCCTGAACATTTTGTATGTAGAATGGCTTTTTTTATCTTCAATAGTATTTGAGCTATTTGCAAAAAAAACAAATTCGGACACCAAAATTTGTTTTCGGTCCATAGACCAAAAACGGTTGGGCCAATAATTTTGGATCCAATGAAGATCTTAACAAGATACACATTACATTCCATCAGCTATCTATTACGGTTTAAGAGTTGTTACAAAAACAAGGTCTTGGGTCAAAGTTCAAAGTGACCAATGACCTTTGACCTTGGCATTTTTAAATGAAACACATATCACTTAAAATGAATGGAAAAGGTTTCAGGTTTCTATCTCTTACCGTTTTCGAGAAAAACATACTTAAAGATATGACAAAGCTTTCAAAGGGCATAACTCACGAACGGTTGACCATAGAGTTTCAGTCCAAATGTAAAGAATGTCCGTCATGACCAAACAAACATTTTTGTCATATAGTCATACATTTAATCAACTATCTTTTACGGTTTCTGAGTTATACCAATAAGAAGGTTTGAGGTCAAAGTTCAAAGTGACCAATGACTGGTCATTTTGGAAAGTCACAGACCTTTGTACACATCTTGGGGTTGGTATCTACTATGGGGCCAAGTTTCATACTTCAACATGAATAAAGTATGGGGGTGTGACCTTGACCTTTGACCTTAACCTTATTTTGAAGGTCCTGTCTTCCTAAACATTTTGTTTGTTGAATAAGGTCATGTCTTCCTGAACATTTTGTATGTTGGATGTCTTTTTGTATTTTCAATGGTATTTGAGCTATAAGCAAAAAACCGAAATTCGGACATAAAAAATCGATTTTTTGTCCGTAGGCTCAAACGGTTGCTCCAATAATTTTGGACCCAATTTAACAAATGTAGATCTCAACAAGACACACATTGTCCCCATTACATTGAATCATTTATCTATTATGGTTTCTGAGATAATCCAATAACTCATTCTGAGGTCAAAGTTCAAAGTGACAAATGACCTTTGACCTTGACATTTTTAAATGTAACACATATCACCTAAGTTGACGGTGGTCATTTTTTTTAAATTCAAAGACCTTCTTACACATCTTGGGTTGGTTGTCTACAATGGTACCAAGTTTCATTAAGTTTGGACTACCCATCTCTGAGATATTGTTTGGACAAAGTTTTAAAATCCATTGAGGAATAATGATATCTAGTATTAATTGTGTTTGGATGCAAACACAAGAAGTCTCCCAATCAAACTCCCATATCAGAATTCAAAGGCTTTAGATGAGATCCAGAGATGTTAAACAACCTTCCTATCAAATTTCTTTCACTCTGAGCACTTCGAATTTTCCCGCCTATTCACCCTTTCCATGGCAACAGTCTCCATTTTGAAGTCTTGGAGACCGGGACCTATTTCTTAACATGTTAGGCAACCTTCCTGTAAAATTTTATCCAATTCTGAGTACTTTGATTTTCCCGCCTTTTCTACCGTTTCCATGGCAGCAGTCTCCATTTTGATGTCTTTGAGACCGGAACCCAATTCTACACTTGTTAAGCAACCGTCCTGTAAAATTTCATCCAATTCCGAGCACTATGATTTTCCCGCCTTTTTTACCTTTTCCATGGCAACGGTCGCCATGATGAAGTCTTGGAGACGGAACCCAATTCTACACTTATAAGGCAACCTTCTGTAAAATTTCATCCAATTCTGACCACTTTTATTTTCCCGCCTTTTTTACTGTTTCAATGGCAACGGTCACCATTTTGGAAATTCCAAAAACCTTAGGATCAACTTTGGGTCCATATCTATCATGCCATGAAGTTTCATGAAGTTTGGGTCACTCGTCTCTTAGAAATCGAGCGGACAATTTGGAGGCGGAAAACGGAAGAAGAAAAATAATTAGAACTAGTATTAATTGTGTTTGGATACAAACACAAGAAGTCTCCAAAACGAACTCCCATATCAGAATTCAAATGCTTAAGATGAGATCCACAGATTTCAAACAAGCTTCCTGTCAAATTTCATTCAATTCTGAGCACTTGGGATTTTTCTCGCCTTTTACCGTTTCCATGGTAACGGTCAACAATTTGAAGTCTTGGAGACCGGAGCCCAATTCTACACATATTAGACAACCTTCCTGTAAAATTTAATTGAAATCTGAACACTTTGATTTTTCCGCCTTTTTTACCGTTTCCATGGTAACGGTTGCCATTTTGACGTCTTGGAGACCAGAACCAAATTCTACACAGGAAAGGCAACCTACTTGTGAAATTTCATCCAATTCTGAGCACTTTGATTTACAGCCTTTTTTACCATTTCCATGGCAACGGTCGCCATTTTGAAAATTCCAAGACCAAAAAGACAATTTATGCATCTATATCTATCATCATGTGAAGTTTCATAAAGATTGGAAAACGGAAGAAGAAGAATAATGATAATAATAACTAGATTTGCAATTGCAAGCAATAGCCGATGTCACCCCAGACAACAGATTTGATGATCCCATCTTGTTCGCAACCTCAAAATCTACCCAGAAATCAATTTTCGTTGAATTCTGACAAAGTTGAAATTTGACGTATTTTGGCGGCCATTTTGAATTTTTTTCGCAAAAAAATCTTCTCCTTAAGTTGATCTAACTTCATACCAAGTTTCATTTCATTACATTAAGCCATTTCAAAATAATCCTTCGGATTAAAATTATTGGAAGAATAATAATAATAGTAATAAAAATAACAAGTAAAAGGCGAAAAATAATCAGAAGAAACGTAGAATAACAACATGTCACCCCGACAAAGTCTTGGGTGACATAAAAATAAGAAACACAGCAAAAACAATATGTGATGCAAATACAAGAAGTCTCCCAAACGAACTCCCATGTCAGAATTCAAAGCCTTTAAATGAGCTCCACAGATTCTAAAGAACCTTCATGTGAAATTTCATTCAATTCTGAGCGTTTGGGATTTTCCCGCATTTTTTTTTTCTTTTCCATGGCAACAGCCGCCATTTTGAAGTCTTTGAGACCAGAACCCAATTCTACACATGTTAGGCAACCTTACTGTAAAATTTCATCAATTTCTGAGCACTTTGATTTTCCCGCCTTTTTTTACCATTTCCATGGCAACGGGGTCGACATTTTGAAGTCTTCGAGACAAGAAACCAATTCTACACATGTTAGATAACCTTCCTGTAAAATTTCATCCAATTCTGAGCATTTTGATTTTCCCGCCTTTTTTACCGTTTCCATGGTAACCGATGCCATTCAGAAACACTCGCGAGTTTGAAGTCTTGGAGACCGGAAACCAATTCTACACTTGTACGGCAACCTTTCTGTAACATTTCTTTAATTCTGAGCACATTAATTCTTTCGCCCTTTTACTGTTTCCATGGCAACGGTCACCATTTTAAGGTCTTGAAGAGCGGAACCCAATTTTACACATGTTAGGCAACCTTCCTAGAAATTTTTCATTCAATTCTGAACACTTTGATTTTCCGGCCTTTTAAACCGTTTCCATGGCAACGGTCGCCATTTTGAAACTCCAAGACCTTTAGGATCAACTTTTGATCTATATCTATCATCTATCAAGTTTGGATCACTGGTCTTTGAGAAATCGTTTGGACAAAACTCAGGCGGAACAAAACAAAAGAATAATAATAAAAATTTATAACTGTATCAGGATATTGATACAAAAGTCTCACAAACGAACTCCCAAATCAGAAATCAGGGCTATAAATTATTCCTCTCAACCTATGCCTCCTGTTTATTGAGTTTTAAAAAAAATCTGAGCACTTTGATTTTTCCAGCCTTTTTTTGTTTGCATGGCAACAGTCGCAATTTTGAACTCTTGGAGAGCGGAAACCAATTTCCATTATCTTAGGTAACCTTCCTGTGGAGTTTCACCCAATTCTAATCATTTTCATATTCCTGCCTTTTTGGCATTTCCATGGCAACGGTCACGATTTTGACATCTTCGAGACCAGAAACTAATTCTCCGTGTCCTAAGCAGCCTTCCTGTAAAATTTCATCCATTTCCGAGCACTTTCATTTTCCCGCCTTTTTTGTTTTTTGGTTTTTCAATGGCAACGGTCACGATTTTGAAGTCTTGGAGACCAGAAACCAATTACCCATGTCCTACGCAACCTTCCTATAAAATTTCATCCAATTCTGAGCACTTAAATTTTCTCGCCTTTTTTGCCGTTTCCATGGCAAAAATTCCAAGACCTGACTGCACTTCTTGGTATAGGGTTCCACCTTCCTATGAAGTTTGGTCAAGATTGGACCAGTAGTCTCTGAGAAAATTTTCGGACAAATTTTTGGCGGAAAGAGAAGAAGAAGATCATGAATAAAAGAATAACAAGTTATTGGATGCAAACACAGAAGTCACCCAAATGAGCCCCAGATCAGAATTTCTATCAAATTTATGGCACTTTTAATTTTCCCTTTTATCCATTTCCATGGCAACGGTGGCCATTTTGAAAAATTTTAAACCAAAAATCATTACTTTGAATCTTCATCCAATTTGGAGCAATTTTAATTTTCCCGCCTTTTTCCCGTTTCCATGGCAATGTTCACCATTTCGGAAATTCTGACACAAGAATTCAATTCCACGCATCATAGTCAACCTCTGTGTCAATTTAAATCCAAATTCGAGCATTTTTAATTTTCCCGCCTTTTTTCGGTTTATATGGCAACGGCGGCCATTTTGAAGAATTCCAAGACCCGATTGCCCATCTAGGCATGGGTATCTTGCATGGGGTCAAGTTTCATTAAGTTTGGTTCATCCATCACCAATGGTTGTAAAAATGTGTTCTGAAATATCTTTTTTATTCCTCATGTAAGAATTAGTATCTTAAGCTCATTATATTTTCGTCTATCAGTGCTATTAGTGCTTTGATTCACAGGACAAAATATTTCTGGATTGCGTCAGAAAAAAATTGCGTCATAATGTTTTCATTATTGATTCATCGATGAAACAAACATTCCAAGCTTAATATGTGTATTTATTGATACTTTAACATGATTTTCAGTAGTTGTTGTTGTGACCATGACCTTTGACCTTGACCTCATTTTGAAACTCCCGTCTTCTGGAACACTTTGTATGTGAAATGTATTTTTGTATCTTCAATGTATCTTCAACTATTTGATCAGACATAAAGAATCGGTTTTTCGTCTATAGGCCCAAAACGTTTGGTCCAATAATTTTGGACCCAATGTAACAAATGTAGATCTCAACAAGACACACATTTTTGCCATTACATGATATCAGCTATCTATTACGGTTATTACAAAAACCGGGTTTAGGGTCAAAGCTCAAAGTGACCAATGACCTTTGACCCTGGCATTTTTAAATGTAACACATATCATCTAACTTGAATGGAAAATGTTTCAGGTTCCTATCTCTTACTATTTTCGAGAAAGACATACTTAAAGATACGACAAAATTTTCAAGGGGCATAACTCATGAACGGTTGACCATAGAGGTTCGGTCCAAATGTAACAAATGTCCGTCATGACCTAACAAACATTTTTGTTATTACAATTAATCACCTATTCTTTACGGTTTCTGAGTTCTTTCAATGAGAAGATTTGAGATCAAAGTTCAAAGCGAACAATGACGGTGGTCACCTTGGAAATTCTAACACCTTTTTGCATATCTTGAGGATGGTATCTACTAGGCTGCCAAGTTTCATTAAGGTTGGACCACGCATCTTTGAGAAAACGTGCGGACAAAGGTCGTGAAATTGAGAAATAATAATAGAGAAAAACGAGTGATAATGTGTTTGGATGCAAACACAGAAGTTTCCCAAACCAGAATTCATTCTGTATTGTACTTTGAAAGAACAATGATTCCTCAATGTAATAATTGTGGTCTTAACTCATTCCGTGTCTGTCTAACAGTGCTATAAGTAACTTTGATTCACATGTATATACTTCATCAGCAGTGAGGTTGCATCAGAAAAATCATTTCTATTTATAATATGATGAAGTAGAAGATTTCCTCTTTGGTGTGTAATCATTTCAAAATTTTAATTTACACTGGCATACATACAAATTTCAATAAGTTGGGATCACACATCATTGAAAATGCTAGTTCGTAAATTGATATCCCTTTCCCGGAAGTTACATCATTATGCATCATTATGTTCTTATTGTTAATTCATCGATAAACCAAGATTATAAGCTACATAAATACATTAATTGATACTTTAACATCAAATTAAGTTTTTTGGCTGTGACCTTGACCTTTGACCTTGTCTTCATGATGAAGGTCAAGTCTTCCTGAACATTTTTTCTATGAATGTTTCTTTGTATCTTCAATGGTATTTGAGCTACAAGCCAAAACCCCGAAATCAGACATTTAAAATCGGGTTTGGCATAAAAGGCCCAAAACGGTTGGTCCAATGAGTTAAGACCCATGTACCAAATGGAGAACTATAAAAGATACACATTTTTGCCTTTACATTCTATCAGCTATCTATTACGATTTATGAGTTAATCCAATAATAAGGTCTAGGGTCTAATTTCAAAGTGACCGATGACCTTTGACCTTGGCATTTTAAAATGTAACACATATCACCTAAGTTGAATGGAAAAGTTTCCAGGTTTCTATCTCTTACCGTTTCCGAGAAAAACATGGTTAAAGATATGATGAAATTTTCAAGGGGAATAACTAATGAAGGGTTGACCTTAGAGTTTCGGTTCAAATGTAAGAAATGTCCGTCATGTCCTAACAAACATTTTTGTCATTACATATTATCATCTATCTTCTACAGTTTATGAGTTAATCCAATCATAAGATTTTGGGTCAAAGGTCAAAATAACCAATGATGGTGGTCATTTTGAAAATTTAAATACCAGGATGCATCTCTTTGGGTGGAGATCTAACATCCTATGAAGTTTGGTTCAGATTGGGCAAGTGGTCTTTGAGAATTTGGTCGGACAAGATTATGGCAAGAAGAAGCGGAAAATAATAATAACGAGTGATGAACACAAGTCACCCAAACCAGATTCCATGCTCAATTTCTCTTTGAATAAAATGCTGTGTTGTATATGTACCACCAATGATTGTAATCAGTTGTTCTGAAATATTTTTCTATTCCTCATGTAAGAATTAGTTTCTTAAACTCATTATGTTTTCGTCTATCAGTGCTATTAGTGCTTTGATTCTTGGGTCAAAATTAACAATGATTGCGTCAGAAAGTTACCCATCTCTGAAATATAGTTTGTAAAATCCATTGAGGAATAATAATAATAAAAATGTTTTGTTTTTAAATTTTTCACTAATGATTAATATGTTCTGAGATAATTTCCTTTTTATCCCCCCGCTTAGCGAAAGCGGGGGGATTATGTAATGCAGTCCGTCCGTATGTACGTACGTACGTACGTACTTACGTATGTGTGTAGTGCTCCCCGATAGCTCTGGAACTATAAGAGGTAGAAATTTGAAACTTGGCACCATACTAGAGTATGATCTGAACTAGCGCGCTAGGGGTTCGGAGTTTCTGTCAAATGCCTAGGGGCAAATTATGGGCGAAAACGAATTTTCGCGATATCCAATAATCGGAGAAATCTCCAAGGCTATTTGGGCTAGAAAGTTGAAACCCGGGAATCGACTCACATATTATATGGCAACTTCACAGAGGGCGTCGGAATTTTCGTATGACCCCTCAGGGCATGGCCTCTAGGGGGTCCAAAAAACGAAAAAAACGATTCAGCTAGAACTCCTCCTACACCTTAAGTTGCAGAAACCTGGTTTTAAGGGTATAAGTAACACTATAAAAGTTGTCTGTGCCGAAGGTTTCGGAATTTTGAAATTTGCCCTCAGGGCGGAATAATGAGCGAAAATTGTATTTCGAGTTATCCAGTAATATGTGAAATCTTCTGAAGTATTTATGTTTGGAAGCTGAAACTTTCTATATGAGTTCCATTATGTTAATCTAATTTGCTAATGATAGCGGACATTTGGTATGACCCCTGAGGGCATGCCCTTAAGGGACCAAAAAACTTAAAACAAAAAGTACTCAGCATATGATTGGAACTTTTTGTATAATTTTCATTTTGTGGTTAACATTTTCATGGGGAATTACTTGAATTGCTTTTGGAATCAAAGATCAGAATTTATAATTTTGGCTTCGGTGCCAAATTTGGTAAATTTCCTGAAAGTGTCAAAGAACAATAATTTTTGAAATTCTAACATGAAATCATATAATTAAGCAACTCTTTAATGTCATCAGCTAGTATGAACACTTAAATTTCAAAAATATGATTCTTATATTGGTAAATTTCCTGAAACTCTCAAAGACACATTACTTTTTGGAATTTTACCTAGCAACCATATCTTTTTTGGTGCCTTATTTTATCAGTGATCATTTTCAATAGTCAGATTGCAAAAAATTTTGATTCTAATTTTGGTAAATTTCCTGAAA
>MJUU01027787.1:22510-39956 GCA_002080025.1 Modiolus philippinarum
ATTCCTAACAGTAATTATGATAATTTTCAAAAGTCAAATTGCAAAAAACTTTGATTCTAATTTTGGTAAATTTCCTGAAACTCTCAAAGACCTGTTGTTTTTTTAGAATTCTACCTAGCAACCCTATCTTTTTCAATTCCTAACAGTACTGATGATAATTTTCAATAGTCAGAATGCAAAAAACTTTGATTCTTATTTTGGTAAATATCCTGAAAGTCTTAAAGACCTGTTATTTTTTGGAATTCTACCTAGCAACCATATCCTTTTCAATTCCTAACAGTAATGATGATCAATTTCAATAGTCAGATTGCAAAAAACTTTAATTTTAAATTAAATTTTTATTGATAATTCCTATAAATAAATTTTCAAAACCAAACTTTAGTGTTGGTCCAAAACAGGTGAGCGGGGGGATTGCAATCTCTGATTGACCTTTTTTCATTTATTCATCGTGTAAGAATTTGTGTCTTCAAATCATTATGTTTTCAACGAACAGTGCTAGTAGTGCTTTGATTCAAGGTGAAAACTTCATATCCTGTTTCATCATATAATATAATAATTTCTTTTTTTAAATAATACATGATCATATATCATCATTTCAATATGTATGTGTTTTTTGGTTACATAAAGTTTTGTCAGTATCAATATTTAGCTCACCTGACCTAAAAGGCCATGTGAGCTATTGCCATCACTTGGCGTCCGTCGTCGTCGTCCGTCCGTCCGTCCGTCGTCCGTCGTTAAAGATTAACTCCTCTGAAACCACTGGGCCAATTGCAACCAAATTTTGTCACAATAGTCCTTGGATGGTCTTAATGAAAAATTGTGTCCGACATGTCCGTGCGTAATCCAAGATGGCCACCAGTGGCACCCATTGATTAACATTGGACCCTATGGGAAATTTTAATTATTTTTTTTTTCTAGTCGGATTTTGATGCAGTTTTTTTTTCATTGGATTCCTTATGAAAAATAAACATGGCGCACAACTATCAGATTTTGGATAACTCTTTCCCTTTCCGAGCTATAAGGGGTCAAACGGGGCCAAAATCGCACTTTTACAAAGTACCTCAAATTTTTATTTTTCATCGGATTTTGATGGGTTTCTTTCTTTGGATTCGTCTTCACATGAGCTTTCTGTGGTGTGTCGACGGATTTTGCGTAGCTCTGACCGTTTCCGAGTGAAAAGGGGCCTAAGGGGGCCAAAATCACACTTTTACAAAGTACCTCAATTTTTCATTTTTCATCGGATTTTGATGGGGTTTCTTTCTTTGGATTCCTCTTGACATGAGCTTTCGGTAGTATGTCAACGGATTTTGCGTAGCTCTTACCGTTTCCAAGCTATAAGGCGCCTTAGGGGGACCAAAATCGCACTTTAACAAAGTACCTCAATTTTTAGCTGAAAATTGTATCTGACATGTCAGTGCGTAATCCAAGATGGCCGGCAATGGGNTCCATTGATTAACATTAGACCCTATGGCAAATGCATTCAACAATCAACTCCTCTGAAACAAATTAGCCAATTGCAACCAAACTTTGTCATAATAGTCCTTGGGTGGTGTTAAGTAAAAAATCTGTCTGACACGTCCCTGCATAATCAAAGATAATCGCCAGCTGTCCCATTGATTAACTTTAGACCTCATAGGAAATGTATTTAAAAATCAATGTTATTGCATGGATGTACCACTGCTATATACAGGTGAGCTATACAGGCTCCTGGGATGACTACCAGTAATTAAACTCTCAAATCTTAAGTTGATAAATGCCACTTGCTTAACACTGGTTGTTTTAGGTAAAATATTTTATAATCTGAACTAGTTAATTAGAACAGATGGTGTATTATTCCCCAATTATTTTAATATATTTATATACCTGTCATCACCTACACCACTAATAAAATTCTAATTGCAGGTGAGGTTAAGGTTATCAATGTCAAACTGCTAAAAGTATAACACAAATAATATATAATGAAGTAATTTTCATTCATTTAAATAGCAAGAAATGATCAAATAATTTTGGACCAATGTAACAAATGAAGATCTTATTTGCCATCAGCTATCTACTATGGTTTAAGAGTTATTACAAAAACAAGGTTTAGGGTCAAAGTTCAAAGTGACCAATGACCTTTGACCTTGCCATTTTTAAAGGTAACACATATCACCTAAGTTGAATGGAAAAGGCGTCAGGTTTCTATCTCTAACCGTTTTCGAGAAAAAAAACATGCTAAAAGAGGTGACGAAACTTTCAAGGGCCATTACTCTTGAACGGTGCGTCATAGAATTATGGTCTAAATGTAACAAAGGTCCGTCATGACCTAATAAACATTTTTGCCATAACAATTAATCAGCTATCCTTTACAGTTTTCGAGCTATTCCAATCACAAGATTTGAGGTCAAAGTTCAAAGTGACCAATGACCGTGGTCATTTTCGAAATTCAAAGACCTTCTTGCACATCTTAGGGTGGCAGTCTACATTGGTGCCATGTTTCATTAAGTTTGGAATACCCATTTCTGAGATAATGCTTGGACAAATTTTGAAAAATCCATTGAGGAATAATAATAATAACGAGTGATGATATGTTTGCATGCAAACACAAGTCACCCAAACCAGATTCCATACACAATTGCTTTTTGAAAAAATGCTGTGTTGTATATTTATCACCAATGATTGTAATAATGTGTTTTGAAATATTTGTTTCTATTCCTTATGTAAGAACTAGTGTCATAAACTCATTATCTTTTCGTCTATCAGTGCTTGTAGTTCTTTGATTCACAGGTTAACACTTCAAAAGTATGTGTACTGGATTGCATCAAAAAGAAAAGTTGCGTCATAATGGTTTCAATATTGATTCATCGATGAAATCAACATTCAAAGCTTAATATGTACATTTATTGATACTTTATCGTGAAATAAAGCTTTAGGGATGTGAGCTTGACCTTGACCTCATTTCAAAGGTCCAGACTTCCTGATCATTTTGTACGTTGAATGTCTTTTAGTATCTTCAATGGTATCTGAGCTATAAGCAAAAACACAAAAGGATGAGTGGCAATAAGACCCATATTTGGCCCAAAAAAATCAAGTTGTTTAAAATAGTGTGATATTTATGGGAAATATTAACTATTACATCTGGCTACAAAGAAAACATATAATAATACGAATTCCTTTCATTTTGACGTTATTGTGACATCACCAGGAGCCGTCTTTTTGAAAGAAAATCAGAAAATCTGCAATTTTGAATGTTCTCAAAGCAAATTTTCTTTAAGTGAACATGGGGCACATGCAATCAACAACTTCAAACTTTCAGAAATGATGTATTTCACCATTTTACACATTTTGACTAAATATGAAGTTGTTATTCAGATGTGCCCATATTTTTCAAAGCACAAAAATGTGCAAAACACAGCAAATATCTATGAAATTCTGCCTATTTCCAAAAATATAGCTTTTGAGTTAACTGATTATCATGAGAATCAAACTGATATGGAAAAAAGCTTTATCATTTTCATAAAGCCCTATATTTGTTCAATGTTTCATAAACATAAGACATCTGTTTGTATAGTTTTAGTTTCATGGTAAATCTTGGGCCAAAAATGGGTCTTACTGCCACTCATCCTTTGGACATCAAAATCGGTTTTCGGTCCATAAACCGAAAATGGTTGCACAGATAATTTTGGACCCTATGTAACAAATGTAGATCTTAACAAGACACACGTTTTTACCATTACATGTTATCAGCTATCTATAACGGTTCATGAGTTATTACAAAAAGAAGGTCTAGGGTCAAAGTTCAAAGTGACCAATGACCTTTGACCTTGGCATTTTTAAATGTAACACATATCACTTAAGTTGAATGGAAAAGGTTCTAGGTTCCTATCTCTTACCGTTTTCGAGAAAAAACATGCTATAAGAGGTGACGAAACTTTCAAGGGGCATAACTCTTGTAAGGTGCACGATAGAATTTTGTGTCCAAATGTAACAAAGGTCCGTCATGACCTAATAAACATTTTTGCCATAACAATTAATCAGCTACCATTTTCAGTTTTCGAGATATTCCAATCACAAGATTTGAGGTCAAAGTTCAAAGTGACCAATGACCGTGGTCAATTTTTGGAAATTCAAAGACTTTCTTGCACATCTGGGGGTGGTTGTCCACATTGGTGCCATGTTTCATTAAGTTTGCAATACCCATCTCTGAGATAATGTTTGGACAAAGTTTGAAAAATCCATTGAGGAATAATAATAATAATAAGAAACAGAGTAAAAACAATAAGTCACCAAACTTCGTTTGGGTGACTTAATAAGAAACAATGTAAAAACAATAAGTCACCAAACTTCGTTTGGGTGACTCAATAAGAAACGGTGCAAAAACAAGAAGTCCCAAAACTTTGTTTGGGCGACTTAATAATAACAAGTGATAACTGTGTTCCTAAAGCGAAACATAAAAGTCGCCCAAACCTCCCATGGATCGCCATCCTAACAAATTTTAATCTAAAAATATGTTCTACACTTCATACACAACCTTCCTGTCAAATTTTATGAGATTTGGAGCACTTTTAATTTTCCCGCCTTTTTTTCAGTTTCCATGGCAACGGCCGCCATTTTGAAAATTTTCAACCTCAAAATATGTTCTACACTTCCTACTCAACCTTACTATAAAATTACATGCAATTTGGAGCACTTTGAATTTTCCCGCCTTTTTTCAGTTTCCATGGCAATGGCGGCCATTTTGAAAATTCCAAGACCTCACTGCACATCTAGGGATGGGGTTCTATCCTCCTGTAAAGTTTGGTTAAGATTGGACCAATAGTCTTTGAGAATTTGGTGGGACAAGTTCATGGCGGAAGAAAAAGAGGAAGAAAAATAATAACGAGTGATGATATGTTTGCATGCAAACACAAGTCACCCAAACCAGATTCCATACCCAATTCTCTTTTGAAAAATGCTGTGTTGTATATTTATCACCAATGATTGTAATGATGTGTTTTGAAATATTTGTTTCTATTCCTTATGTAAGAACTAGTGTCATAAACTCATTATCTTTTCGTCTATCAGTGTTAGTAGTACTTTGATTCACAAGTTAACACTTCATTAGTGTATGTACTGGATTGCATCAGAAAAAAAGCTGCGTCATAATGGTTTCAATATTGATTCATTGATGAAACCAACATTCCAAGCTTAATATGTACATTTATTGATACTTTAACGTGAAATAAAGCTTTAGGACTGTGACCTTGACCTCATTTTGAAGGTCCAGACTTCCTGAACATTTTGTACGTTGAATGTCTTTTAGTATCTTCAATGGTATTTGAGCTATAAGCCAAAAACACGAAATTCGGACATCAAAATTGGTTTTCGGTCCATAAACCGAAAACGGTTGATCCGATAATTTTGGACCCTATGTAACAAATGTAACAAAAGGTCTAGGGTCAAAGTTCAAAGTGACCAATGACCTTTGACCTTGGCATTTTTCAATGTAACACATATCACCTAAGATGAATGGAAAAGGTTTCAGGTTTTTATCTCTTACCGTTTTCGAGATTCCGATAATGAGATTTAGGGTCAAAGTTCAAAGTGACCAATGATGGTGGTCATTTGCAAAATTTCAAAACCCAAGTGCACATCTTTGGGTGGTGACCTACCTTCCTGTGAAGTTTGATTATGATTGGTCAAGTGGTCTCTGAGAATTTGGTTGGACAAAATGATTTCAAGAGGCGGAAAAATAATAATAACAAGAAACGGTGCAAACACAAGAAGTCCCCAAACTTTGTTTGGGCGACTTAATAAGAAACGGTGCAAACACAAGAAGTCGCCAAACTTTCTTTGGGCGACTTGAATAAGAAACAGAGTAAACACAATAAGTCACCAAACTTCGTTTGGGTGACTTAATGAGAAACAGAGTAAACACAATAAGTCTCCAAACTTCGTTTGGGTGACTTAACGAGTGGTGATATGTTTGCATGCAAACACAAGTCACCCAAACCAGATTCCAAAATCAATTGCTCTTTGAAAAAATGCTGTGTTGTATATTTACCACCAATGATTGCAATAATTTGTTCTGAAATATTTTTTTTTATTCCTCATGTAAGAATTTGTATCTTAAGCTCATTATGTTTTCGTCTGTCAGTGCCATTAGTGCTTTGATTCACAGGTCAAAGTTAAACCTTGATTGCGTAAGAAAGTTTCTCATAATGTTTCATTATTGATTCATCGTGAAACCAACATTGCAAGCTTAATATGTGTATTTATTGATACTTTAACAATATAAATAATAAAGTATGTGGGTGTGATCTTGACCTTTGACCTTAACCTCATTTTTTAGGTCCCGTCTTCCTGAACATTTTGTATGTTGAATGTTTTTTGTATCTTCAATGGTATTTGAGCTGTAAGCAAAAAACCGAAATGACGAAATTTTTTAGGGACATAACTCATGAACGGTTCATCATAGAGTTTCGGTCAAATGTAAAAAAGGTCCGTAAGGACCTAATAAACATATTTGTAATTAAATTTTAGACATTTTCACCATAAGCCGAAACTGAAACCGAAACCAATTAACTTGAATAATATTCAACATTCAAAAGGGTTTCTGTGATATAGATCATACTGGCATAAGTCTTTGAACTATATAGATTATCATTTTACAAAGTTTTTATTCTTTACGAGGAGTATGATTATTCGTGTAAGCGATAGTGTAGCGCATTATTCAACATTTGTGAAATGTTATATAACTTTTGATGTTTTGATATCCAAATTTTCTTCGTGTGTATTAAGTGGCAATTTGGTGGCATGATATATGTCTGAAGTCTGAATTAAGATGCTATTACATAGGGATTGGTTGATCGTACAGGTCCATAGGAATAATATTTTTCTGAGAGACTGTTGTGCACTAATTCCAAGCCAAATTGGACAAAGAAATGTGATTTATTGATCTTTACAATCAATATTTAAAACAGTTCATTTGTAAATATTCATAATTCAATTGTCAATATTCATAATTCAATTGTCAATATTCATAAGTCATAAATTAATATTTATATATGGTAAAAGAATTATCATAATTATACTGAATTGCAAATATCAATAATGAATTACTAATATTTAACAATCAATTTTTAGCATTAATAAATGGATTATTGATATTAATAAATTAATTATAAATATTTGTAAATGATTTGCATATATTAATAAATGAAGTATAAATATTTATAAATGAATTTGGAATATTAAAAATAAATATGGATTAAAAAAACATCGTAAATTTTTATAACTATTTTATTTATTTATTAATATTTATGAATGAATTACACATATTTATAGATAAATAATCAATATTTGTAAATAAATTGTAATATTTTTAATATATTTACAGATGAATTATAAACATTTATAATGAATTGTTAATATTTATAAATGAATCAATAATTATTTATAAATATTTATAATTCATGTGTTAATAATTTCTATTGGATCATGAATATCAATAACTGATTTACTAATATTTGTAATCCATTGCAAATTTTTGCTATTCATTCATTAATGTTCATAATTGAATTTTAATCATTTAGAAAGAGAACAATTATAAAGATCAAGGATTGATTAATTATTATTTATAATTCTTGCTTATTTCTAAATATTTTTATTCATTTATCAATATTTATAATTCATTATTAGTATTTGCAAATCATTTATAAGTTTTTATAAAAAAAAAATTATAAATATTTACAATTAAGTAAGAAATATAAGAAATTCTTTTTCCAATTATTAATATTGATAAATGAATTGTTAATATTTACAACTGAATTGTGAATATTTACCATTGAATTCAACTATTAACAATTAAATCATAAATATTTAAAAATGAATTGTAAATAATGACAATTTATTTTTAGTAGTTGTAATTATTGATAAATCAAGTATTTTTGTCCACTTTTGCTTGATTTAAAGATATTAACAATTCATTATAAATGTTTATAATTCATCTGTTAATATTAATAATACTAACATACTAAATAGTTTAATTGATGTTTGTTGACAATTCTGCACCCATGACCAAAGAAGACATGGATGGAGCGTTGCTCGACAATTAGCAAAGAATTCCGCTTAAACTGGTGCTAGGGGCCGTCTTGATCTTACTATGAGGTATGAGCAAAGCTCATTGTTGAAGGCCTCATGGCGACTTCAAGATGTAGAACAACAATAAAAACGTTGTTCCTTTGCTTGCTTTTTACCATGTGTTTGTAGAGACTTTGTCTCATGTGCATTTACTCCATATCCTTTTATTCACCATTAACAATTGATTAAATAATATGTATTATTCATTTATAAAGTGCAATTTCTTTATACATATTGATAAATCAATTCTATATATTTATGTTTTTTTATATTTTTAATTTCTGCTTATTTTTTAGATACATTTCTAAATAATATTTAATATTTAGACTTTATTTATCAATATTTATACTTCATTTATTGATAACTAAATACCGAAGTTACTGTGAATTTAATTTCTGCATATGCGCATTTCGACAACTTATGTTTCTTCAGTGCAGATAAAATCTAAACGTTTGGAAGATATTAGGAAATCATTTACAAATATTTATAATCCATTTATCGATATTGATAAATCATTTTTTGATTTTCACAATTCAATATGATAATAATAATTCTTTTCCATTTATGAATAATGATTAATAAATTATCAATATTGACAATTGAATTATAAATATTTGTAAATGAATTATTTTAAGGTAATATCTAACTCAAAAATTTCCATGCAATCAATTTTTCTTTAAATTTGCAGAATGCAAAATTATGTACTAATATATTTCTAAAAAAGTTTTGAGAACTTTCAGCGTAAGAGTTTTGATTCATGGTTCACAGAAATAACCCTATCTTAGGAGTCTTTAATTCTTTCCAGTAATCACCACGAAGTATATACTACTATACTGTAGATTATTAAGAATTGCCATAAAAAGACTATAAACTGCCGAATTTCTTCACAAAAACTTGTAGACCTAAATATCAGAGAATAATGATCATAAGCAAGCATTGAGTGATAGTTTGCAGTAAAAAAAAAAAAAGTTTTCAAAACGTTGCTGAAAACACATCTTCACTTAATTTCTTCTGTTGAAAATCTTAACAGTCCAGTTTCACAAAAACTGGAAAATTTAAGGTCTTCCACATATACAATGTATGACTTATATCAAAATTTTATAAAAATTCACCGTACCGTTTTTCAAAATGTTAGGAAAACTGTCTAAAATGTCTTAGAATTAATAATTCTGAACGTCAAACAGAAAGAATTATCTCCCTTTCCAAAAATTCGACTTCATTTATTTTGATATTTTTAAGATGCCATTCAAAACCTAGATATTTTATGTAGGCTCTTTGTATTATTAAGTTTCATGATGACATGAATATTAAATTTTATCTATTATTAAATATTCTAAATCTTTTGTTTTATTCATACCAAACGAACTCCCATATCGAATTTCACGAGACTCCCTCAAGAAAAAAATTTGAGCAGGGGTTCCCCTTATAACCTATGTAATACAAAATTCCTATCTATGGTTTTTATTGGGTCCGTGTTGTTCATCTGTATGTGTGTCTTCGTTTTTCTTTTTTTGTTCCGTAGTCAAGTGGTGTCCTTGTTTCTTAGTGTGTCTGATTTTGTCATTGTCCATGGATTGTACTTTCTTTTGATTGACGGTTCGGTTCTCACTTACTTTTATCAGAAAACTGAATTTTTCTACAAACAAGTGCTTGTTTGTCCATTACACCCAATTTCAGACCCTTTTAAAAAAAATTGGGCCGGTGTTCCCCTATAAGCTATGTAACACATATTTCTCAACAAAATTTGGGCAGGGGTTCCCCTTATAATCTATGTAATTCATATTTCTCAAAAGTCCTTTTTTATCAGAGAACTCAATTTTTCAACCAAAGAATACGTTTCTGTTTTTATTTCTACGGCAAACAAGTGCCCTTTTGTCCATAATACCCTATTTCAAACCCTTTCCAAAAAAAATTTGTGCAGGGGTTCCCCTTATAAGCTATGTAACACATATTTCTCAAAATTCCTTCTTTTTTATCAGAAAATCTGATTTTTCAAAAAAATAAGTTTATGGTTTTGTTTCCATGGCAACCAAATGCTCTTTTGTCCATTACACCCAATTTCAAGCCTCTTTCCAAAGAAAATTCGGACACGGGTTCCCCTTTTAACCTATGTAATACATATTTCTCAAAATTCCCTTTTTTAATCAGCAAAACTCAATTTTTCTACAATAAAATATGTTAATGGTTTTGTTTCCGTGACAAAAAAGTGCTTTTTTGTCCATTACACCCAATTTCAGACCCTTTCCAAAAAAAAAATTGGGCAGGGGTTCCCTTTATAAGCTATATAATACACATTTCTCAAAATTCCTTCTTTCTTATCAGAAAACCTGATGTTATAAAAAAAAATACGTTTCTGTTTTTGTTTCTATGGCAAACATATGCTCTTTTGTCCATTAAGCTCAATTTCAGACCTCCTTCCAAAAAATAGGGCAAGAGTTCCCCTTATAACATATTTGATGTGTATTGCTGTAATCAAAATATAATCATTAGTAAAAACTACTATTTTCTCAAAATTTCCATTATTTGGTTTGGTTTCCATGACAACTGAAATTATTTTGAAATTTCCAATGTTGTAGAAAATTTTCTTACATTACAAACACCTTTCCTGTGAAGTTTCATGTAGCTAGTAGCAAGTTTTTGAGATAACTCTTCAGAGTTCATCTGATAACAAGGTCAAAGGTCAAGGTCAAAGGTCACGGGTGACCTTCAACCTGGTACTCAAATTGAAGGTCTTTTCATGCTGATCACTTAAACATATATGTTTTCTATATCATCTGTAAGCGTTTAAAAGTTATTCGCAAAAAAACCGATTTACCGAAACGTCTCAAGGGCTATAACTTAAAAACGGTTCATCGCAGAGTTTTTGTTCTATTGAATTAAATGTAGATGAGAGGAGTATTTTTGCAATATAATGTTTTCATAAATTTTTTATCGTTTCAGAGATATCGCGATAACAAAACTTCAAATGGCGGCCATTTTTAAAATGGTGGCCATTTTTAAAATGGCGGACAATTTTTTTTTTTTCGACTCCAGATTTGTAATCAGGTTCATTAAAGCAATCTGGATATTAAATTTCATCAAATTCTGATAACTTTGAGAAATCGACAAAATTAGGGGTCAAAAACGCGTAACCGGGGTCGCATGACAAATCATCCTGAGGATAAATGAAACATTTTCCCCGCATTCAGCATTTTGATATCAGTTACGGTTTCTGAGTTTACCTGATAACAAGAAAAACAGTGGTTGGGGAGATAACTCTGTTACTAAAAATAGATTTCACCCGTACCCTAAATTCGAAAGAGAGTTTTCAACTTCCAGTTACTCCGCGAAGTTTCGTAATGATACGTCAAAAGGTTTTCCGTACAGAGGCCTTACGGAAGAACAAGAAAAAAAATAATAATTAAAAAGTCAATTGTTCAGAGAACAATTGCAAGATCTTTCACCAGTTTTCACCATGTTACATGTTTGAGTTTGATTTTGTTATGTATTTCAGTTCAAAAAGTGGTGTAAACAAAAGTTCTGATCTTTATCAGTCTTTTGCTCAACGGTTGCTAAGGACTTTCTGGAGAAATTAGCTTGTTGCTAAGGACATGAAAGTCACTTCCGGTTGGAAATGTCATCTATTTCCTCTTTACAACATTACAAAACTTTTTGCTTATGGCTGCTAAGGACTTTTATGGCGAATAACGTTGTTGCTAAGGACCATGACCTTTGATCTTGACCCCATTTGGTCGACCATATTTAGTTGAACATTTTATCTTCTAATAGTTTCTTTGTAACTTAAATAGTTTTTGAGATATAAGCAAAAAACTCTAAAATCGGACCTCGAAAAATAGTTTTTGGGTCATAGGTCCAAAGTGAATGGTCCAATTATTTTGGACCCCAGTGTCAAATGTAGACCTCAATGAAACACACATTTTCTCAAATACATTTAATCATCTTTCTGTCACAGTTTACGATCTAAAGCGATAACAAGGCAAAAAGTCATCAGTGACCTTGACCGATGACCTTTGACCTTGACATTTTTAGATGTCCATATATGACTTGTGAACAATGGTGAAGGTTTCAGGTTTCTACAACTTATCGTTTGGGAGTATTAAGCATTAACAGAAACTCAAAATCTTTCAAAGGGCAATAACTCATTTAAAGAATCGTCGAATCTCTTCGGACCAAATGTAACAAAGTTGCGTCTCATGATAATAAACATTTTTCACATATATGTTTTCAGCCATCTATTGCGGTTTCCGAGTTGAAGCGATAACAAGGCTTAAGGTCATCGGTGACCTTGACCGTTGACCTTTGACCTTGACATTTTTAGATGGCTATATATGACTTGTGAACAATGGTGAAGGTTTCAGGTCTCTACAACTTATCATTTGGGAGTATTAAGCATAAACAGAAACTCAAAATCTTTCAAAGGGCAATAACTCATATAAAGAGTCGTCGAATCTCTTCGGACCAAATCTCACAAAGTTGCGTCTCTTGATAATAAACATTTTTCACATATATGTTTTCAGCCATCTATTGCGGTTTCCGAGTTGAAGCGATAACAAGGCTTAAGGTCATCGGTGGCCTTGACCGGTGACCTTTGACCTTGACATTTTTTTATGGCTATATATGACTTATGAACAATGGTGAAGGCTTCAGGTGTCTTCATAATGAAGTTCCGTCATGACTCGAGGAACATTTTACTCATGCTCTTAATCAGCTATCTTTTACGATTTCCGAGTGAAAGCGATAACAAGAATTTTGGTTCCGGGGCAGATAACTCCGTTACTAAAAATAGGTCAATATGCTTAACTCAGTTTTGAGATCCCACAGTGCTGTTGATTTATCACACCAAGTATCAAAATGATATGTCGCGTAGTTTTTTCACAGCTATTGCGGCGGACCAAAAAGAAAAAAAAATAATCCAAAGAATTACAATAAGGTCTTTCAGTATGGTGAAAGACCTTAATAATAATAATAATCATAAAAATTACTATAAGGTCTTTCCCCGGAAAGGGAAAGACCTTAATAATAAGAAACAGAGTAAACACAATAAGTCACCAAACTTCGTTTGTGTGACTTAATAACAAGTGATAACTGTGTTCGCAAGCGAAACACAAAAGTCTCCCAAACGAACTCCCATATCGGATTTCAAGGCATTACGAGACTCCCTCAAGCAAAAAATTTGGGCAGGGGTTTCCCTTATAATCTATTAATACATATTTCTCAAAATTCCTTCTTTTTCATCAGAAAACCAGATTTTTCAAAAAAAAAATAAGTTTCTGGTTTTGTTTCCATGGCAACCAAATGCTCTTTTGTCTATTAAACCCAATTTCAGACCCTTTCCCCCCCCAAAAAAATGGATAGGGGTTCCCCTTATAAGCTATGTAATACATTGTATATTTCTCAAAATTCCTTCTTTTTTATCATAAAACCTGATTTTTCAAAAAATAAGTTTCTGGTTTTGTTTCCATAGCAACCAAATGCTCTTTTGTCCATTACACCCTATTTCAGACCCCTTTCCAAAGAAAATTTGGGCAGGGTTCCCCTTATAACTTATGTAATTCATATTTCTCAAAATTCCCTTTTTTATCAGAAAACTCAATTTTTCAACCAAAAATTACGTTTCTGTTTTTGTTTCTATGGCAAACAAGTGCTCTTTTGTAAATTACACCCAATTTCAGACCCTTTCCCAAAAAAATATGGGCAGGGGTTCCCCTTATAAGCTATGTAATACATATCTCTCAAAATTCTTTCTTTTTTATCAGAAAACCTGCTTTTCAAAAAAATAAGTTTCTGGTTTTGTTTCCATAGCAACCAAATGCTCTTTTGTCTATTAAACCCCATTTCAGACCTCTTTCCAAAGAAAATTTTGGCACGGGTTCCCCTTATAACCTATGTATTACATATTTTTCAAAATTCCCTTTTTAATCAGAAAACTCAATTTTTCTACAAAACAAATACGTTTAAGGTTTTGTTTCCATGACAAACAAGTGCTCTTTTGTAAATTACACCCAATTTCAGACCCTTTCCAAAAAAAAATGGGCAGGAGTTCCTCTTATAAGCTATGTAATACATATTTCTCAAAATTCCTTCTTTTTTATTATAAAACCTGGTTTTTAAAATAAATAAGTTTCTGGTTTTCTTTCCATTGCAACCAAATGCTCTTTTGTCCATTAAACCCAATTTCAGACCCCCTTCCAAAAAGTTTATATGTATTGCTTTAATCAAAATATAATAGTTAGCATAAGCTTCCATTTTTTGTTTGGTTTCCATGACAACCGAAATTATTTTGAGAGTTCCAATGCTGTAGAACTCTTTCTTACATTACAAACACATTTGCTATGGAGTTTCATGAAGCTAGTATTAGTGTTTGAGATGCAGTGAAAAATAGGGTGAAAAATATCAAAAGTTTGATCATAGGGTTAACATTGCAGACCCCACCCCTTTTTGAGACCCCAAAATGTACCCTTAAGAAACCCCCTTTGCAAAAATTTTTGTTTTAGGCACAACTAGATATATGGGCCAACATTCTACAAAGTTTTAAATTTTTAAGTCAAATAGTCACCGAGATCTGGTTCGGACGAGAATAAAGAAAGAATGCGGAATGATAATAATAAGAAACGCAATAAAAAAAAATTATAATTGTATCAGGATGCTGATACAAAAGTCTCCCAAACGAACTCCCAAATCAGAAATCAGGGCTATAAATCACTTCCTCACAACCTATGCGTCCTGTTTATTGAGTTTTAAAAAAAAATCTGAGCACTGTGATTTTTCCCGCCTTTTTTCCATTTCCATGCCAACGGTCGCAATTTTGAAGTCTTGGAGAGCGGAAACCAATTTCCTACATCTTGGGTAACCCTCCTGTAGAGTTTCATCCAATTCTGAGCACTTTCATTTTCCCGCCTTTTTTCAGTTTCCACTGTGATTTTTCCCGCCTTTTTTCCATTTCCATGCCAACGGTCGCAATTTTGAAGTCTTGGAGACCAGAAACAAATTACCCATGTCCTGAGCAACCTTCCTGAAGAATTTCATCCAATTCTGAGCCCTTTCATTTTCCCGCCTTTTTTGCCGTTTCCATGGAAACCGTTGCCATTTTGGTATAGGGTTCCACCTTTCTATGAAGTTTTGTCAAGATTGGACCAATAGTCTCTGAGAAAATGGTCGGACAAATTTTTGGCGGAAAGAGAAGAAGATCGAGAATAAAAAAAATAATAAAAATAAAATAAAACTAGATTTGCAATTGCAAGCAATAGCTGATGTCGCCCCTGGCAGCCAATTCGATGCTTCCATCTTGTTCGCAGCGTCAAAATCTACCTAGGAATCAATTTTCGTTGAAATCGGACAAAGTTGAAATTTTGACGTATTTTGGAGGCCATCTTGGAAATGGCGGCCATTTTGAAAAATTTTTCGGTACCCTGCACTTCTCGTTATAGTGATCTAACTTCCTGCAAAGTTTCATTTCCTTATATCAAACCGTTTTCTCAAAATAGTCCGGACAAAAATGTGTGGAAGAACAATAATAATAATAATAGCAAGTAATAACTGTGTTCGCAAGCGAAACACAAAAGTCTCCCAAACGAACTCCCATATCGGATTCCTGGGCATTATAAAACCCCCTTTCAAAAAAAAAAATTCGAGCAGGGGTTCCCCTTATAATTTACTTTATACATATAGTTGAAATCAAAACATAACACACAGCAGAAAACATGGTTTTCTCAAAATTATAGATTTTTGGCTTGGTTTCCATGGCATCCAAATGCTCCATTATCCATAACAATGAATTTCGTACCTTGTTTAAAAAAATTTGGGCAGGGGTTCCCCTTATAACCTAAATAATACATATAGCTGTAATGAAAATACAATCAATAATAAATGCATTTTCTCAAAATTTCAATGTTTTTGTATGATTTCCATGGCAACGGTTCTAATTTTTAAATTTCTAATCCTGTGGGACCTTTCTTACATGACAAACATCTTTCCTATGAAGTTTCATGGAGTTACAGTTACTAGTTTTCAAGATACAATGAAAAAATGGTGAAAAAAATTCAAAATTTAATTTTCCCATAGGGTTAACATGGAGGACCCCACCCCTATTTGAGCCCCGAAATGTACCCTTAATGGACCCCAATCTAAAAAAATTTTAGATATATGGGGCTAACATGATACAAAGTTTCAAAGCTCTAGGTTAAAAGGTCTCTGAGATCTACTCCGGACAAGTTCATCCGGACGAGAAGAAAGAAAGAAGAATAATAATAATAAGAAACGCAACAAAAACAATAAGTCTCCCAACTTCGTTTGGGAGACTTAATAATAAAAAGAATAATAATAAGAAGAAGAAGAAGAAAAAGAAGAAACAGAACAATAACAATATGTCGCCCCGACTACGTCTGGGGCGACATAATAATAAAAAGAATTGAGTAAAAACAATAAGTCTCCCCAAACTTCGTTTGGGAGACTTAATAAGAAACAGAGTAAACACAATAAGTCACCAAACTTCGTTTGGGTGACTTAATGATAAGAAACAGAATAAACACAATGAGTCACCAAACTTCGTTTGGGTGACTTAATGGTTAGAAACAGAGTAATCGCAAGAAGTCACCAAACTTCGTTTTTGTGACTTAATAATAAGAAAGACAGTAAAGACAATAAGTCACCAAACTTCGTTTGGGTGACATAATAAGAAACAGAGTAAACACAATAAAAATAAGTCACCAAACTTCGTGTGACTTAATAAGAAACACAGCAAAAACAATAAGTCTCCACAAACTTCGTTTGGGGACTTAATAATAAGAAACAGAGTAAAAACAATAAGTCACCAAACTTCAATAACTAGATTTGCAATTGCAAGCAATAGCTGATGTCGCCTCGGGCAGCCAATTCGGTGATTCCCCCCTGTTCCCTGTTCACAGCGTCAAAATCTACCCAGAAATCATTTTTATTGAAATTGGTCAAAGTTCAAATTTTGACGTTTTTGGCAGCCATCGTGGAAATGTTGGCCATTTTCATTTTTTTTTGCATCCCCATCTTCTTATGATGATTCTACTTTTTGCCAAATATGAATGAATTCTGTGAAGGCATGTTTGAGATTTTCTGAATTTTAATGGAAATCTGACAAAATTAAACGATGACGTAACTTCGCAACCATCTTGATAATGGCAGCCATTTTGAAATGTTTTTTTGGTGGAGGTACAACTTCATAAGGTGTTCCAACTTTGTACCAGATTTGAATGAGTTCTGTCCAGACAGCTCTGAGAACGAAGCCGGACAAAAATCAATGGAAGAAAACGGAATAATAATGTTTAAGAAACGGACAAAAAACTATATATATATATATATATATATATATATATTT
>MJUU01027787.1:44537-72153 GCA_002080025.1 Modiolus philippinarum
AAAAAACCCGAAATCAGACATCAAAAATCGGGTTTTGGTCCATAGGCCCAAAACGGTTGGTCCAATAATTTTGGACCCATGTAACAAATGTAGATCTTAACAAGATACACATTTTTGCCATTACATGTTATCAGCTATCTATTAAAGTTTATGAGATAATCCAATGAGAACATCAAGGGTAAAATTTCAAAGTGACCAATGACCTTTGACCTTGGCATTTTCAAATGTAACACATATCACCTTAGATGAATGCAAAAGGTTTCAGGTTTCTATCTCTTACCGTTTTCGAGAAAAACATACTTAAAAGATATGATGAAATTTTCAAGGGCATAACTCCTGAACGGGTGACCATAGAGTTTCGGTTTAAATGTAACAAATGTCGGTCATGACCTAACTAACATTTTTGTCATAAATTGTATTAGCTATCTGTTACAGTTTCCGAGTTAATCCAATAATAAGATTTGGGGTCAAAGTTCAAAGTGACCAATGATGGTGGTCATTTGGAAAATTTCAACACCCAAGTGCACATCTTGTGGTGGTGATCTATCTACCTATGAAGTTTGATTATGATTGGGCAAATGATCTCTGAGAATTTGGTTGGACAAGATGATTATGAGGCGGAATAATAATAATAATAACGAGTGATGATATGTTTGCATGCAAACACAAGTCACCCAAACCAGATTATACTCAATTGCTCTATGAAACAAGAGGCTCTCAAGAGCCTGTATCGCTCACCTGGTCCTTGATTAACATAGACATTTTATGTTAAAGAGCCATCATACATGTATATCATTAAACTATAGTTCCAATATGCCCAATTAGTTTAAGGGGAGAAGACCGCTGTAAGTGTTCCCCATGGGGTCCAATGTTAAACTATGTTCCCTGCTGGCAGCCATCTTGGATAAAGTGGGAACCTGAAAAAAAATTCTTTTCGGGGGTCCACATAAAGACTATTGTGGCCAAGTTTGGCGCCAATTGGCTCGGTAGTTTCAGAGAAGAAGATCTTTGAGTGTGTTTTCCCTAAGGTCCAATGTTAAAACTATGTTTCCCGCTGGCGGTCATCTTGGATATCGCACAGACCTGAAAAACACCTTTTTTGTAAGGGACTACCAAAGGACTATTGTGGCTAAGTTTGGTGCCAATTGGCTCAGTAGTTTCAGAGAAGAAGATCTTTGAATGTGTTTTCCCATAGGGTCCAATGTTAAAACTATGTTTCCCGGTGGCGGCCATCTTGGATATCGCACAGACCTGAAAAACATCTTTTTTGTAAGGGACCTCCAAAGGACTATTGTGGCCAAGTTTGGTGCCAATTGGCTCAGTAGTTTCAGAAAAGATCTTTGAATGTGTTTTCCCATAGGGTCCAATGTTAAAACTATGTTTCCCGCTGGCGGCCATCTTGGATATCGAGCGGACCTGAAAAACACCGTTTTTTGGAAGGGACCATCAAAGGACTATTGTGGCCAAGTTTGGTGCCAATTGGCTCAGTAGTTTCAGAGAAGAAGATCTTTGAATGTGTTTTGCCATAGGGTCCATTGTTAAAACTATGTTTCCGGCTGGTGGCCATCTTGGATATCGCACAGACCTGAAAAACACCTTTTTTGTAAGGGACCACCAAAGGACTATTATGGCCAAGTTTGGTGCCAATTGGCTCAGTAGTTTCAGAGAAGAAGATCTTTGAATGTGTTTTCCCATAGGGTCCAATGTTAAAACTATGTTTCCGGCTGGCGGCCATCTTGGATATCGCACAGACCTGAAAAACACCTTTTTTGTAAGGGACCACCAAAGAACTATTGTGGCCAAGTTTGGTGCTAATTGGCTCAGTAGTTTCAGAGAAGAAGATCTTTGAATGTGTTTTCCTACAGGGTCCAATGTTAAAACTATGTTTCCCGCTGGCGGCCATCTTGGATTTCGAGCGGACCTGAAAAACACCTTTTTTGTAAGGGACCACCAAAGGACTATTGTGGCCAAGTTTGGTGCAAATTGGCTTAATAGTTTCAGAGAAGAAGATCTTTGAATGTGTTTTCCCATAGGGTCCAATGTTAAAACTATATTTCCCGCTGGCGGCCATCTTCGATATCGCACGGACCTGAAAAACACCTTTTTTGTAGGGGACCACCCAAGGACTATTGTGGCCAAGTTTGGTTCTATTTGGCCCAGTAGTTTCAGAGGAGAAGATCTTTGAATGAAAAGTTTACGCCGGACGGACGGACTTACGACGGACGGGCGGACGAGGGACGCAAAGTGATGGCAAAAGCTCACACTGGCATTAGCCAGGTGAGCTAAAAATGTTGTGTTGTATATTTAAAACCAATGATTGTAATAATTTGTTCTGAAATATTTTTTTTTTATTCCTAATGTAAGAATTATTTCTTTAAGCTCATTATGTTTTCGTCTATCAGTGCTATTAGATTCAATGGCCAAAATTTACCTGGATTGCGTCAGAAAGTTGCGTCATAATGTTTTCATAATTTATTCATCGTGAAACCATCATTACAAGCTTAATATGTGTCTTTATTGATACTTTAACAAGAAATAAAGTATGGAGTGTGACCTTGACCTTTGACCTTAACCTCATTTAGAAGGTCCCGTCTTCCTGTACATTTTGTATGTTGAATGTCTTTTTGTATCTTCAATGGTATTTCAGCTATAAGCAAAAAACCTTAATTCGGACATAAAAAATCGATTTTCGGTCCATAGGCCCAAAACGGTTGGTCTAATAATTTTGGAACCTGGATGTAACAAATTTAGATCTCAACAAGACAAAAATTTTCCTCATCACATTTAATCAGTTATTTATTATGGTTTCTGAGATAATCCAATAACAAGGTCTGAGGTCAAAGTTCAAAGTGACCAATGACCTTTGACCTTGGCATTTTTAGATGTAACACATTTCACCTACGTTGAATGGAAAAAGTTCCAGGTTCCTATCTCTTACCGTTTTCGAGAATGACATACTTAAAGATATGACGAAATTTTCAAAGTTGCATAACTCACGAACGGTTCATCATAAAGTTTCGGTCCAAATGTAACAAAGGTCCGTCATGACCTAACAAACATTACAATTTATCAGCTATCCTTTAAGGTTTCCGAGTTATTCCGATGAGAAGATTTGAGGGCAAAGTTCAAAGTGACCAATGACTGTGGTCACTTTGGAAATTCTAAGACCTTTTTGCACATCTTGGGGATGATATCTACTAAGGTGCAAAGTTGCATTAAGTTTGGACCATCCATCTCTGAGAAAACGTGCGGACAAAGGTCGTGAAATTGAGGAATAATAAAAGAGAAAAATGATAAGAAACAGAGTAAAAACAATAAGTCACAAAACTTCGTTTGGGTGACTTAATAAGAAACGGTGCAAACACAAGAAGTCGGGCGACTTAATAAGAAACGGTGCAAACACAAGAAGTCGCCAAACTTTGTTTGGGCGACTTAATAATTAGAAACGGTGCAAACACAAGAAGTCGCCAAACTTTGTTTGTGCGACTTAATAAGAAACGAAACAAAACAATAAGTGTCCCAGCTTCGTTTGGGAGATTTAATAAGAAATGAGCAAAAACAATAAGTCTCCACAAACTTCGTTTGGGAGACTTAATAAGAAACAACAAAAGCAATAAGTCTCCACAAACTTCGTTTGGGAGATTTAATAAGAAACAACAAAAGCAATAAGTCTCCACAAACTTCATTTGGGAGACTTAATAAGAAACAACAAAAGCAATAAGTCTCCACAAACTTCGTTTGGGAGACTTAATAAGAAACAACAAAAGCAATAAGTCTCCACAAACTTCGTTTGGGAGACTTAATAATAGTGAAGAATAATAAAAAAACGCAGGAAAACCAATAAATCTCCACGAACTTCGTTTGGGAGACTTAATAATAAGCACAGTAATATTGTACAGCGTCTAAACACGAAATAATTCAAAATAAATTGTTGGTATAAACCTCCGGGGAATGATAATGACAAAACAATCAAGGAAGTATAAAAAGTAAGACACAGTTCAAATGATAAAATATAGAAATGAAATATAAAATAAGACAAAAAAAGATTATTTCTCAATGTCAATTAATGCAGTCAGATAAAGGTTAAAACGACTGCATATGCACATCGTAACTATAATAATAATAGGATCGCTCCAGAAAAAGGCAAATAACGCAGAAAGAGAAATGAACAAAATCAATACAGTTGATATATAGCGTGTACTTTATACTTAACAAAAGAGTGAGCATAAAAAACAAAGGAAATTTACAAAATACAAAAAACGTGAATTTAAAAAATGGGTCAAAGACTCAAATGGCCGGGTTGCGTTTTATATTTATATAATCATGATAATGGGTCTATGTATTGAATATGTTGGAAATATTGATAAAAAATGACTAAGTTAAAAGGTCTGGAAAAATATTTAAAAATATATTGGAAATAATTCCATAGGGTCAGGTGCACATCTTCAAACTATATAGAAACATTCTGTGAAGTTTCAAAGGTCAGAAATGAAAACTGTAGGAGGAGTTGATTTCATAAAATAGGTACCCTTTGTTGAAAATGTCAATAAAAATAACTATGTTCAAAAGTCCGTAAGAAAATGAAAAAAAAAATTCAAATAACTAAATACCGAAGTTACTGTGAATTTATTTTCTGCATATGCGCATTTCGACAACTTATGTCTCTTCAGTGCAGATAAAATCTAAAATTTTTTAAGACCATTAACTCAAAATGATTCCAAAAAGGAGGTGCACATCCACAATGTATATACAAACATTTTGTGAAGTTTCAAAAATGTAGGTTGAAAACTGTAGGAGGAGTTGATTTCACAAAATATGTACCCTTTGTTGAAAAAGTCGATAAAAAATGACTAAGTTCAAAAGTCCATAAAAATAGGAAAAGATTTTCAAAATAAGTCCAAAAAGGAAGGTGCATATTTACAATATATATAGAAACATTTTGTGAAGTTTCAAAAATGTAGGTTGAAAACTGTAGGAGGAGCTGATTTCACAAAATAGGTACCCTTTGTTGAAAAAGTCGATAAAAAATTACTACGTTCCCAAGTCAATAAAAATAGGAAAACATTTTCAAAATAAGTCCAAAAAGGAAGGTGCACATCTACAATATATATACAAACATTTTGTGAAGTTTCAAAAATGTAGTTGAAAACTGTAGGAGGAGTTGATTTCACAAAATAGGTACCCTTTGTTGAAAAAGTCGATAAAAAATGACTAAGTTCCCAAGTCAATAAAAATAGGAAAACATTTTCAAAATTAGTCCAAAAAGGGAGGTGCACATCCACAATATATTTACAAACATTTTGTGAAGCTTCAAAAATGTAGGTTGAAAACTGTAGGAGGAGTTGATTTCACAAAATAGGTACCCTTTGTTGAAAAAGTCGATAAAGATGACTAAGTTCCCAAGTCAATAAAAATAGGAAAACATTTTCATAATAAGTCCAAAAAGGATGATGCACATCTACAATATATATACAAACATTTTGTGAAGTGTCAAAGATGTAGATAGAAAACTGTAGGAGGAGTTGATTTCACAAAATAGGTACCCTTTTTTGAAAAAGTCGATAAAAAATGACTTAGTTCCAAGCTCCATAAAAATAGGAAAAAATTTCCAAAATTAGTCCAAAAAGGATGGTGCACATCTACAATATATATAGAAACATTGTGTGAAGCTTCAAAAATGTAGGTTGAAAACTGTAGGAGGAGTTGATTTCACAAAATAGGTACCCTTTGTTGAAAAAGTCGATAAAAAATGACTAAGTTCAAAAGTCCATAAAAATAGGAAAAGATTTTCAAAATAAATCCAAAAAGGGAGGTGCACATTTAAAATATATATACAAACATTTTGTGAAGTTTCAAAAATGTAGGTTGAAAACTGTAGGAGGAGTTGATTTCACAAAATAGTTACCTTTTGTTGAAAAAGTCGATAAAAAATGACTAAGTTCCCAAGTCAATAAAAATCGAGACACATTTTCAAAATAAGTCCAAAAAGGAAGGTGCACATCTACAATATATATAGAAACATTTTGTGAAGTTTCAAAGATGTAGGTCGAAAACTGTAGGAGTTGATTTCACAAAATCAGTATCCCATTTTCCCCGCCCGCCGCCCGCCCGACATTCACCATACTATAAGCCGGATTTGCACTTCGTGCAACCCGGCCAACAATTGGTGTAAGAGAAAACATACGGAATAAGAAAAGATGAAAAGTTGTTACAAAATAAAGTATTCCCGTTTTTAGGAATAACGCCCTATACCTACAAATGGTTTTTGCGTTATTCAAGAAACTGCATAGACTTTTCTACACTGTCAATCTTGGTGAGATTGGTCACCAGCATATCGAGCTTACATTTGGCGTAGAAAATGTATTCTAACTGGCCAGGTATCTTGTTTACGAACATGGCTAAGCGATCCATATTATTATGGATGCCTCATATAAGTATTTTAGAAATATAGATTACACCACAAGATCCCGTTCATTACCATATTTTATCCACTAGAGATAGTTAAAATTTGATTGCGATACTTGCCGAGCATTTTAAAATTTCTAAATCTAACTACCGAGAGATAAAATATGGTAATAATCGGGATAAAGTGGTGTAATCTTTTTCTCTAATGATCAATGATAAGCACCGAGAATTGTATTCCGAATAGATTTGGCGGGAAATTGCACGGGGCTTTATTCAACATACGTTGAATAAAGAAAATTAATCTAACGGGTCGAAACCGGTTTAAACTTGACATATCATTAGACAACAATGATTACTACACAAGAATGATAAAGCAAGACTACAATGTCACACTGATTATTACGACACAACTTGGCTTCATGATTAATCATTTAATGCCTTACGGTCAATTTAAACCAGGGGCTCCCAGGAGCCTGTATCGCTCACCTGGCTTTCAGTTGCCACAATCAAGCTAACATTGTAAGTTATAGAAATGAACTTCAGTCCCTCAAACTTTGGTAGTTCGAACATCACCAATATCTTGAACTGTATTTTAAGTCTGATCATGTTTTACTATATTTCTTTGTTGGACTTTTTTTTTTTAAATATTCTTGCTAGGTAAGACTTTCGACACAGGTTTTGAAATGAGACATCATTTTGTAAATGAAAGTCAAAAACGATTTTCAACACCATATTTTTAAGTTACGACATCAGTATCTAATTGGAAACCAAATTTCATTGAAATCAGACATTATTGAATTTTCTCCACCTTTTATGGCGGTCAACGAACAATTTTCAACACCGGTTTTAAAGTCGAAACATCAATATCCACTTAGAAGCCAATTTCATTGAAATCGGACAATGTTGAATTTTCCCGCCTTTTTTGGCAGCCATTCTGAAAATGGCTGTAAAGGAAAAAAAATAACATCAGTTTTGAAGTTGCGACATCAATAACTATTTGGGAACCAAGTTTCATTGAAATCAGACAAAGTTGAATTTTCCCGCCTTTTTAGGCGGCCATTTTGAAAATGGCAGTCAACAAACAATTTTCAAATCCGGTTTTGAAGTCGCAACATCAATATCTATTTGGAAACCAACTTTCGTTGAAATCGGACAATGTTGAATTTTCCCGCCTTTTTTTGCTGCCATTTTCAAAATGGCGATCAACGAACAATCTTTAATGTGGTTTTTTATTGAAATCGGATAGTGTTGAATTTTCCCGCCTTTTTTGGCAGCCATTTTGAAAATGGCGGTCAACTAACACTTTTCAACATCGGTTTTGAAGTCGCTACATCAATATCTATTTGGACATCAAATTTCATTGAAATCGAACAATGTTGAATTTTCGCGCCTTTTTTGGCGGCCATTTTGAAAATGGCGGTCAACAAATAATTTTAAACACCAGTTTTGAAATCCAAACAGCATGGCAAACATTTTATCAATTTACACTTAACCTTCATCTTCTATAGTTTTGGAAATAAATGACAAAAAATATAAAAATTTTGAAAATTTGGTGAAAAAAGGGCAATAACTCCTACAAGGATTTTTGGATTTCTTCAAAATTTCAGGGTTTGTAGATCTTGATATGCTGAAACGTTTTGCAATATACACTTGACCTCTATCTGTTACACTTTTTGAAATAAAAAATTAAAAATGCACAAATTTTGAAAATTTTACGGAAAAAGGGCAATAACTCCAAGACGTGTCTTCGGATTTTTTATCAAATTTGCAGGGCAGGTAGATCTTGCTATGCTGATCACTTTTACCCTTGTCAGATTTTTAATATCTGAAACGGTTTGTGAGTTATTTGCAAAAAACAGCAATTTACCCCTATGTTTTATTTTTAGTAACAGCAGCCATGTTGTTTGGTCTTCGAACTAATCGACTGCATACCCTGGTGATGCGTCAGGTCAAGTTTGGTTACAATTGGCTCATCAGTTTCAGAGGAGAAGATTTTTGAAATTGTTGACGGACGACGGACGGACGACGGACGTAAAGTGATGGCAAAAGCTCACATGGCCTTTTAGGCCAGGTGAGCTAAAAACTCGGGTCAACGGTCTCCATTGAATATAATTCTTATTTGTAAATTGTTTAAATTCGTAGAAGGTCGCCAAATGATTTGGTTTCCTAATCATGGTATGGGGTGTCATGCACCTGCATGTCTTGTGCAAATAGGGGTAATAACAAAATTACCGAATAGAGTGCAAGGGAGATGAGACACAATTTCCTATATCGTGGAAGTTGGCATACTCTGTCGAAAGGTTCGGATCACACCATCTACATTCCCTCTGAAATTAAATGTAATATATGCTTTTTAGTTAATTCTCCCGAATAATTTGAAACTTCTGAGTAGCTATCTGATCCCTAAACATTCGTCGGATCAACTTACCTTTTGTCGGATGATTATTACATGTATCTTCGTCAATGTGACCGTCGCAGTCGTTATCTATATAATCACCAGGATACATATGAGATGGTACACACACCTGTTAAAAGGATGAAAATACAAATTAAACAACTCAGAAATCTTTCTTCGATGCAAAAATAAGAAATAAAAATGGAGAAATCAATTTAGTTCCAATTTAAATCTGTTTCTTTTATTCTTGCCTTTCTTTATCCCGAATTTTTTAAAACTTTTTTAAAGTTACGAAAAGTTAGATATGTACACAAACAATAAAGTTTGTTTAAATCATAGTTTGTATTTACCTGATTTATATCTTTTAATCCATGGTTTAATGCAAACCAAAACTCATTTCTAATATATGCAAAGAATTGCCATGCAGAGTTATTATTCTCAATGAAATACGTGTCATTTTTATGCACTTCAAATTGAATTTGCGTTCCTAATAGATCTGCTAAGAATGACTGTATATAAATTCTTTTTGATATTAAGGTTATTTCAACTTCATCATAAGCCGTGCCAGGATACTTTCCAAACAATGACGCCGTTTTGTTAGAACTGTCTATTGATATTGACCTAGTGTCCCCTACATGTGTGATAACAGCAATTCGTTGTATATTGCCGTAAATCAAAGCTGGGATCACAAACTGAGAGTCTCCATGCCACTGTTCTTGAGGCGGAAGAATCAACATAGAATTGAACTTTGGACATACGATTCCAAATGTGACTTCGAGTTCTACTGATGCCACTATAATGGGCTTGTTACTATCAACTGTTACACCATTACCTGTTGACACTGCTTTCAAAATCCAGTTCCCACGGTGGGATAAAATTACAGGAGCAAGGGAGGACATCACAACTTGTGTATCGCCAAAAGCAGCTACAATTTTTATAAGTCCGCCTAGTTTATTTTGAAAATGCGGTATCATGTACCTGGTTCCCAAAGTAACTGATGGCAGTATTTGTCTTGTTACGCCATGTTTCATGTCTTGTATATCTGTAACAATGGCAGAAAAGTATACAGAGAAAGATTTATCGCCGCTTATCATAGTGCCAGACAGATCGCCAATGCTTTCATATGATATTGTTTCTCCGCTGTTCAAAATTATTGCAAATAACGGATCAACAACTTTTGAACCATTTCTTCCGAAAATAGGAACACTTGGTTTTACTTTTAAATCAAACTGTAGTGTTGTAGAATCTTTAATGGCTAAGACGGTTATTCGGCAAGAACTGTTATACCTGCAGAATCCAACGACGAAGTACTCGGTTCCTAAGTGTTCATCTGGAATTATGGGTAATGCGTCGACTAATCTCGATCTCTCATACGTTTCAATTGTGACAAATACACTTTGATTTGCAGAAATTGACTGGACAGCATACTCTGTTTTGTTTTGTTCTATACTGTGTTCTTTTCCCAGAATTGTTCTTATGCCATCATCAAAAGTCACCTCGGTGTTAGCACTTGATGGGTTTGCAACTTTAAGAGCTTGATACATGTTGTTTGACTCTGATGTATTGATAAAAACTGGATGAAAACTCCTTCCAGAAAAATCCTTGCCGTCTACATCAAAAAATAAAGAAAAATGTTTAGGCTTCTTATATGAATTTGTTTCTTTTGCTCTTTAAATAGATTGATGCTAGTATAAGAACGGAATAACATTGAATAATTTTCGTTTTCCGGTGCTGTATACAGGGCAGGACAAGCTTACTCTTCGGGAGCCCCAGTTGTCGATCTGTTTTTTATAAGAGTTCACATTGTTAGTGCTTTAGTTTTGAGTGTTGTATTTGTGCGTTTTGTCATTTCTTCAGTCTTCTTGTTTTTTCTCGGTTTTACCTTGTCTATGGACTTTGATTTATGTAATCTTGCACTTTGTTCCTTCGATATTCTACTTCCGTTGTTTCTTGAGTAAAAGACTTTAAACTAGGTTTTCAGTCTTTTCCAATGCATACAATTTTTTTAATGCAATACTTACATATCTCAAGGAATAACAGGACAAAGACACACATCATACATATCTGAAAATGACCATTAAAATGAATCTACATAACAATGAAGGGATATGGAGTAAATGCACAATAGACAAAGTCTGTACAAAAACACGGTAAAACCTAGCAATGGAACAACGCATTTATTGTTGTTATTCATCTTGGATTTACCACGATCCTTTCAATAATGCGTTTTGCTCCTACCTCATAGCAAGTTCAATACGGTCCCTAGCATTGGAATTCATATCCTTTTTTACCCCAATATATAATACCAAGTACAAAATATACATTGAAGTTATTCTGAATTTTTTACGTAAATTCTTGATTTTTCTTATTACAACTTCAACTGAAATCGAACAGAGTTATCAACAGTCCAAATCCGAAAGGCAAAAGTAAAAAAAAAACAAAACAAATACAAAACCACCAGAAAAATTGTCAACCACAATGGTCCTGACCTGGCACATGTATTTCATAAGATAAGGTGGCGTTTATATAATCGGTTTTATGGCACGCCCCCTTTTTTCCATTGCGGTAGTGTCGGTAGCAACTCAACAGTGATTGCTTTTGAAAGGTCCCCTGTAGATAGTGAAAATAAGTGTTCATCACTATACTTGAATAAAAATAAATCTTGAATCACAGTTCGGACCGAAACGTCATTTTTCCCATAAGAAACCCATTCTGCTTAAACCGGTGCTAGGGGCCGTCTTGAACTTATTATGAGGTATGAGCAAAGCTCATTGTTGAAGACCTCATGGTGACTTCAAGATGAAGAACAACAAAAAAAAGTGTTGATTCGTTGCTTGTTTTTACCATGTATTTGTAGTGGCTTTGTCTCATGTGTATTTATTCAATATCCTTTCATTCATTATTCACTATATCTATTAAAGAACTTCTTTAAACATCGTTTGAGGAGGAATTGTCTGAAGCCTTTTCGATAAATAAGTCGGTCACGGAGATAGTTATGCCTTATGTTAAAGTCTGCATTGTTGGTGTTTGCTCTCGTGTAACGAATCAACTGCCAAATACACTTCGTAAGCAAAAGAAGTTGGATTATTACTGTCTATGTTAGAAAAAAATGATAATTTTAACTTAAAGTTGTCGCTTTAGTCGTACTGGGATGACCATTTCCGTGTCATTCGAGATTTAAGTCCAAAACGGTGTAGATTTGGCGGTTTCTGTTGTTTGACTTAAACTGTTTTAAGGTAATGTAAAAATAATAAAAAAAACTCTCAAACACAAAAAATAAATGCCCAAAGAAAACAGCATTTATTTGCCAAAAATCGTCTCTTAAAACAGATCATAATGAACCCATCTTCATGCACGTTTTTGAATGTATAAACAATATAGAGTTGATGACGATGATGATGATGTTTGTGTCAGTAGATGAGTAAAACTCTCTATCAACACAGTTTTCCATTTATCTTCTTTCTCAACTTTCTCAGTTAGAATAATATGAATATTGATACATTAACAATGACAGGATATGGAGTAAATGTACACGAGACAAAGTCTCTACAAATACATGATTAAATCAAGCAATGAAACAACACTTTTATTGTTTTTTCTTAATCTTGGAGTCACCATGCAGCCATTACCTCATGGTAAGTCCAAGGCGGCCCTTAGCATCGGTTTGAGTGGAATTCATTGCTAAATGTCGAGCAACGCCACATCCATGTATCTTCCCCCTTTGTTCACGGATGCGAGATTGTCAACAAAACATAAAAAAAGACAGTGCTCCCACAACTGCTGGCCTCCGTTGCCCGACAAAAAGACTTGTAGAAGACAATTACAAAATATAAACGACCAAATAGCGAATCAGTAGTAAGAAAACTTGGCATGATAAAACAATAAGATGTGGGCACTAAACAGAGTGGCCAAAATAACATTCGGAAATTACAAAAAAAATAAAACATCAAATTTGAAAGTATGATAGTGTATTCATATGAGATATTCTCTCAATAACAGATACACCACAATTGAAATGTACAGAGAGCATACATCTCTCGCAGGGACGTTTCAAATGTGGATATAAGAATTCTTATTGATGCTGGGTGTTACTTGTATTTTTCTTTACATTTTTGAATTCTTGATAAAAAAACCTTACGAATTTTACTAGAACAATTAAATGTTATATGACATACAATGTATAATAAAACTCTTTCGTAGTTTAAGTAATTTACCAAAATCAAACATTTCAAAAGCCAATTAGAAGAAATATTTAATTAGTATACAAGAAGTATAGTTGCCAGGAAGAATTGAGACATACTTATGTCTTATAGAATTTTCAAACATTTTGAATTGAAGTCGACATTTTGAAAAACGTTTTTACAATTAGTCATCTGCAGAAATACTAGTAGTTCCGTAGGTCAACTTTTAAGGTTGTCAAAAAATTTTACATATTTCCAAACTTTTTTACTAAAATTTTGGAAAAAGTTTGTTAAACTGTATTATCGCTAATTTACTTAATTTTCAATTGTTCCTGAGCAACGATTATTCTATTATCACTGCACTGCGAGCAATGAAACGTAAGCAACAGCGTTTTACTATTTCGTTTCGTGAAGTTTCGTGACAAAAATAATCCCAAGCAAGAAATCACTATATAACCAAAAAATAAGATGTAAAACCAAAAATATATCAAATATATATATATATATATATATATATATATACATGTATCTCAGTGAAAAAAAACATATATTATCTGGTATATTTGAATACATCTTCGCTAGCCAAGGGTTTCGATTCGCTCCTCTCCTTTTCAGGAGCCGATCGTAAGCCTTGGCCAGCGAAGATGATTTGAATAACGCTAATAGTAATTTGTTTTGCTCGGATGGATTTCTCAGCTCGTGTTGCATCTCGTGCTGTCACACTCAATGCAATACCAGCAGAAAATTCCATACTTGCAAAACAAATTACAAATAGTATATCGTTTCTTACCTCTGCAGGTGAATTGTCAGTCTCCCTTACCTAGTTGTCCAGTACTTCAGTATTGGCCTGGAAACCCATTTAAATTTTTAACTTGCAATATCTAAATTTTTGAAAATTTTGTAACAAACTATGGAGTTTCTCTCTTGTACAAAGATTTTTTGTAATGTCTACCTCTTGTTACATTAACTTGAAACTTGAAACTTTAGCTGACTCGAACTTTTCGTATATATATCCCATTGATTATTTGTTTACCATCATCTTATATACTGACTTATGTATGCACTGAAAAAAAACATCAATTGTAGATATTGACATCTCCAGAAATAAATATAAGAATGGGATGTAAATTGTTCACTGAATGGTGAGACAACCTCTCCACCGCTCTAAATAATTTTACTATAAGTATTGCATTTCTATTGCTGGTGATGAAAACCTTTCGAATGACCAAAATATTTACATATTTTCTTGTGTACAAAACTTTATTAATCGTACAATACTGATATAATGTATTTAAAACTAACTCCAGTCAATATATTATTTATTTTTCCCTTTAGTCTCTTATTTTTTTTATATTCAGACATCTTTCATGTTTGTATAATATTGATTATATATTATTGTAATGCCGTCATTTATATTTGTATACTTAAACATATTCTTGTATTTGGAGAGGATTTTTATAATGTTGATAAAACTTTTGTCCAATCCCATTGCTTATTTTTAGCAAATAAATATGTTAATCAAAAATCAAAGTAGTTTCTGGGAAGAATGTTATCTTTAAGAGTTTCAGGAAATTTTCTAAATTTGACTCATTTTTTTCAATTGATTATAGAAATTATTTGCCTGAAGTGAAGAAATTTATTTTCAAAAAATGAATGCAATGTTAATTTTCAAAATAACTTATCTTTGAGAATTTCATAAAATAATTGAATTTTAAATCAACATATCAAACTTTAAAATGAAACGAATTCCAAAGGTGTGGTGTCTAGGATCGAAGAATTCCATAACCAATGTTTACACTGTAAAAGTCATAAGTACAGTGCTATTGTAAACTTTCCTTAAAATCAAGAAACACTAGTTAATTATCGTTGAATAGAAATAATATGTTGAATAGAAATAACATTCCTGTAGACGATGAATAGCTAATTTATGAGCTCAATTTTTTTTCTCTCATTTGAAAGTCAATGAATTTGTTTAACAATGGTTTTTATAACATTACTATGGTTTTTATTTTCGCATTGCAGCACATTCATTGTAGATGTGAATGTATGGAAATTTGATTCTAATTTTGGCCGATAAAATGTTGATGATAATTAGATATTTCAATACTTAAAGACGACGAAAAGATATTCAATCAATCTTATTTGCTGGTTTCATCAACTGGGGTCACTATTATTAAATGTATTTCTTGTTTTCGACAAAGCAACTGAAATTACAGTTCATTATAGAGTTCTTCACATGGATTGTGTCTTCTCATTGTGGATAGAAATCAACCCTCATAACGTCCACCGCCGTGCGCGGTCCCGGCTTATGAATAGGCCCGCAGCATCCTCTGAGCTTGGAGTATGAGTCTTCCTAACAGAGGACCCCGAGGGAACCCCGGGATATAGAAATAGGACCTAGTAACTCCGGCTTGCGGGGTGTGACCCCTCCTAAACGGAGGCTGACCCCGAGGGTCCCGGGATATAGAAATAGGACCCATTCCGTGGTTGTGCGGGATTAATAAATACACGACCCATCTTTCGGATGGGATGTAAACTCAGGTCCACGTGTTGGAAGAAATGCCACGCTTCCTGCNCGTTAAAGAACCCTTGTAGCAAGCTCTTTTTGGGGTGGTCCGTAGGTGATCGGCTACAAGGCTAAATTCCCCGCCCTTGACGATTTCACCCTACTTTTCCAGTGGCAGTCAGAATTTCCCGTCCCATGGCCCTTTCCATACCCGAAAGTGATTATTTATTAACAAACTTGTTCTCGTCTTGATATAGCTGAAATATTGCTGAGTAGACGTTAAACAATATTCAATCAATCAATCAATCAATCATAACGTCCAAAATATACGAAAAGGCTACTAGAAAACAACTATCCGAAAAGATTTAAAAAAATAACGATATACCAAAGTTATTATTTAATTAGTTTCTGCATATGCGCATTTCTGCAAGTGCAAATCAAATCAAAACATTTGGAAGTCCATAAACCTAAATACTTGTAAAAACTGATATTGAACAAATAACCAATAGGATCTAAACAGAAAAGCCAAAATTCAGTCAAGGACAGAGCTATGCATGAGGGAGTCACTACTTAGTATTAACAAAATTTTGTCAAATTTAGATATGGCAAGTTTCGGGTCAGCACCGTAGTAAAGACTTTGTTTGTTGAGTACCTTCAGGGACTAACAGTCCACCTTCAGAGGCATCGGCCCAGTGGTAATAGATAACAAAATATCGAAGTTATATTTAATTAAGTTTTTGCATATGCGCATTTCGACAACTTATGTTTCTTCAGTGCTGATCAAATCAAAACATTTGGAAGCTCATAAACCTAAATACTTATAAAACTTGACAGAGGACAAATAATCAATAGGATCTAAATAGAAAAGCCAAAAAACTTAAAACTTAAACTTGTTGAAAACTAAAGAATATCTCCCTCATATATCACACTAGTCATTCGGTTAATCGGGTGAAATGTCCGTTGATTTTGTTTAATATGTGGTTACATCGGCGAAGGGTCCGTTGATTGGAGTAGGCTACGGGTCAGTTGAGAGTAAATTTCAATTTATGTCTTGAGATTTTTTGATAAATTCTCTTTTAAGTTATCTCATAAAATGCGTGACTATCATTACGCTAGCGTACACTGTCACTGTTTTTAACATACATTCCAAAACATTGTCAGAAAATTAAAAGGCGATGATGTACCCTAGTACAATTTTGACAACAAATTCTACAAATATCAATCAGAAAAAAAGATATTTGTTCGGAAAAAAAGTTTATTTTTGTACTAGACATAAGATATAATGTAGAATAGCTTAACTGTATGCTATGCACTCAAGTATTCTTTGTTCATTTTAAAGGGTTTAAAACTGTTATTACAAATTTTTTGTCCGTTAATGAGTTGGTTACAAATTAAAAGACAGTTGATGCGTTTGTAGCCGGCAATGCTTTTCTGTTCAAAAAGTGAAATGGCCTTTTGCACATTTTTCCGGTTTTCGAAACAAAGAGAGGCAGAGTGTGTGATATTGGTCGAGGACTGATAACGGCTGGACGATCTGTGAAAACGCATTGTACAAAAATTTACGATTGATAACAGACTGTCAAATGCCCAATACTCGGGCTTGTTAACTGTTACTATAGAGTAGGAAGGTTGTCATTTGTTATTATTTTCGTTTCATACAATTAATATGTTTCCAAGGTTTGTGATTAATAAGTATTCTAAAAAGTACGTTCTCATAAACTTGATTACGTATTGTACTCGATATCAAGATAATTTTAAGTTTTACCTCTTAGACTGTAATTGCACCAACATACCCCAAATGATACTGTTATACGGCGTTTCAAAGCATTATCCCATCACGATTTGCCTTTCAGAGAATTGTTGAAAGTACACGGTAAGTACAACTATTCAAATATTAACCAATGAACGTATATATTCGATGATTAGATCATTATGCATTTCAATTACAAAATAATATTAACTAATGAACGTATATATTCGATGATTAGATCATTATGCATTTCAATTACAAAATAATATTAACCAATGAACGTATATATTCGATGATTAGATCATTATGCATTTCAATTACAAAATATATACTAGTATCTGCCATATTTATAATCCTTTATTAACGTAGATCTATAATGCCAGTTTAGGGTTGACCAATAACTGCTTAATCTTAGCAGTTAAGATTTTTTTATTTGATATTTGAATGAAGTGGTGGTCCAACTGTCAGCCAAAAATATTGTCAGCCGAGTGAACTAAAATAAATATTGGAGACCAGAAAAATCTAGGAGGAATCAAAAACTTTGTAGATTTTTTTATGACTTTTTACATAGAAAAAAAATCAGAAAATCATTTGTAAACATTAAGAAAGTTGTACTATAGGTCATTAGGGCATTTAGTATTATGTTCCAAAAAATCTACAGCTTGAGAATATAAAAATAGCTAAAATGAAAGCCTTTAATTATTTGTTACTGCAAAGATATGGTAATATAAGGAAATCATATTGTGGCACAGAGTGAACTTCGAGTAATTCAGGAAATAGATTAGTTGACATTGTTGAAAAGAAATATAGTTACAAATTTTGAATATAAGTAAATACCTTATACTTATTCTCTGCTGAGGTGAAATATCCCGGCACTGCAATTTGGTTTTTCGGAGGATATGAGACTGTATCCATGTGGTGGCCTAAAACGACTTTGAAACAAAACTACGGCACTTCTATCAGAATAAAATTGTTAATCGGGCTACACAGCGGACTGGAACCAAACTTGTGGCAGTAGTCATTGGCTTTTTAAAAATGCGTGAATAAGTTCCGTATATATATAGTTCAAACAAGAAAGCTCCAGCCGGAAACTTAGTTTAACATTGGACGTTATAAGAAAACGTATACAAAGATCTTCTCTCATGATACTACAGGGTCAATTACAACATTTTTTTTTGCAAATTTTACCAATGTCACATATTGAACTCTATCGGAAATAATTCATGGGTCTTTTCTGAAGCCACAAAACCAATTGGAACCAAACTTGGTCACCATAATCTTCGAATTTTCACTTTTCAAAATGTGTCCAACAAGTCTACACCTCATCCATATGGCAGCAAGTTTGTTTAACACTGGACCTTACGAAAATAAACAAACATTTCTTTGTTAGCAACTTGGCCAAAAGGAACAAAACCCGGTGATTTAGTTATTAGTTGGCCTTCAAGTCGTCACCTCATCTTAGATGAAAGCGAACGGAAAAGATTAACGCTGGACTCTATTCAAATAGCTAACACAACGATCTTCTCCAGTGAAACTGCATGAATAATTGGAACCAAACTTGTTGAAAACGGGCTTTTGTTTTCCCGTATTTTTTTAGTTTTTAATTTAGATAGAAACCAGGGATCTCCTCTGAGACTACTCTGAGGAACCAACCCTCTAAAATCAGAAAATGAATATATCATGCAGAACTCGATATTGAAAACCAGATTTCCTGAAAGTTAAAATGCAATCTATAAAAGACTCATTTTCGACTCTGTGGACTTCTAATCAGAAATATGATATTTCAAGTAAATGGTGTACAAAATGATTACATGTACCTGGAATAGGTACTCGGTTAAAATTAAATACAGAAGTTACTGTAAATAACAAAATACCGGAGTTACTGTTAAATATGGCTACTGCAGATGGCCATTTCGACACCTTTTTTTTTCAGCGCAGATTAAATCTAAATATTTTGGAAGACCATTAACCAAAAGATGCTTTACAACTAAAAATTGCTTTCAATATTCTAAAATTTAGTTGGAAGCTGCTTCACAGATTCAAATGCAGATCAAGAAACCAACAAACGACACAGGTAACCGACCCTGGACATTGCTCAGTGGTATTGATATTCATGATTTTCAAATCGAAATTTTACTTTTCGGGATAGATGACTACGATGACTAGACAAATTCAGCTATATTTTCAAAAGGCTCGATCATATATCAATCAAACTAAACGAATTTATGGTACAAGTCATTTCTAGATCTCAGCCACACTCTTCTTTTGTCTTTCTGTTTTCGTCTTGAGCTATTCTTTCAAAACATTGTTTCAAAAAATGTTAATTATCATGTTAATTTTTATTTGCCTTCCTGTCGTTTGAATATATGTTGCACTAAGTTGGTACATGTATAACTTGTGTCCAATCGTTTTGTTTTTTTGTAATAAAATATTATTAAACTAAAAAACAACGGATAATAACCTTATGTTTCGACTCTGCTTCGGCAAGCGACATTACAACTTTTAGATTTACTCTCAATTGACCTAGTTAACGGACTGAGTTTCCAGGGCCTTTGATTAACTGACTGAGTTTTCGATAATTCTTGATTATCTTCATAAATACAAATCAGTGCTTTATGTTGTTAAGGTAGTATGTGCTACTTATTCATATGTTTCATAGGATAATAATAAATGTGTGTTTCCTGTGGCATTTTTCTCATAAAACACTAAAAACGGAAGTTTGTTTACATCTGTAAAAGTCAAAATATAGTGGTGAGTAACATGCCTTTATGAAATACGTGTAAATGGTGCAATGTCCACAAAAAATGTTATCACAACAATATTTATACATTATTTTTACATTGGTAGACACATTCATTAGTTTCCTATAAATTGCATGCGTTATGAAAAAGCAAAATTTGATCGACATTTATGTTGATATTACGATAAATTCTGATCAACTGACTGTAACCTACTCCAATCAACGGACCCATCACCGTTGTAACCATATATAAAACAAAATCAACGGACAATTCATCCGTTTAGCCGAATGACCAGTGTGTACATGCAAAGCTCTGTCCTTCGTTGATTTTGGCTTTCAATTTAGATCATATTGGTTACTTTCCTCTTTAATATAAACTTCCAAGTGATTAGATTTCATCTACACTGAAGAGAAATAAGTTGTCGAAATGGTCATATGCAGAAAGTAAATTTACAGTAAGTTTGGTAATAAGTGATTTTATAACATATTTATATTTTAGATATTGTACTCTTTCAAATTATAGATTTTTCGGACCAGTGCCGCAGTATTGGACGCCTTCATGGGGTGGTACTACACTCCAGGTCTAACAGACCACCAGGAGAGGCATTGTCCAGGGACAAAATACCGAGATTACAGAAAATTAGAACATGTGGAAATTTCAGTAAAGCCGACGTTTACTCTTTTTGTTTTCTTCTATCGTTTTAAAAGTTGGAGGCATGTTCTTAACACGTTACAAATACGTCGCCACACGTTGACATGTGTTGTTAAACGTTGGATGCGTCGTAAAATTTGGAACATGCCGAAAATTTCACGACGCTCGCCAACGTGTTCTTGATAAGTTCTATATGCACACGTAAGACGGACACTAGAGGTACGTTATACAGGCAATGTGTGCGATATGTAGTAGTTTCTAGAAGACCGTTATCGTTCGATATACGTCTAGTATGCTAGTCAAACGCCTTTGAAGGTCGTAACACGTTTTGTGATCGTTACAGACAAGTAATGGATAAGTTTTCCGTGCGTTGTATGTCGTTAGCCGCGTCCAACAAGAAAATGTCTTCAATTTCTTCGGCGTGTGCCAACGTTCTTGAAATATTTCCGAACTTCGGCACAAGTTGACTAGAACAGGGCCTTTAGGATCCAGATTCCTCCTAGTACAAACTGGAATTTAAATTTCTGCCAGAATAATTTGGATTTCTAGTTTTTACAGATTAAATCCAGAAAAAAAAATGAAATTTCTATTTATTCTAGGAGAATTAGAGATATCCTTATTTGTACTTTGGGATTTTTTAGTGTGATTCGGAATAATTCTACATATAAATTATAAGTAGGATATTGGTGTACTTTATCTAGAGAGAATTTCTCATCTAGATACTCCATCATACTCACAAATTTTTGACATTTTAATTTTTGTAAGTTCGAAATGTATTACAGACCATTTGTTTATTGTGCTCACAAATTATGATTTTATGCCAGATTTCCTCAATATTGACTCGATGAGAGTCCTGTGATTGCTTGTATATGTATATCATTTTGGGTCGATTGTAACAACACTTTGACGATTAATTTTATGTTTGTTGATCATACCGCCTCTATGAGCAAAAGCTAAGATACATGGTTGTAGCGTTGCTCGACATTTAGCAATGAATTCCGGCCAGACCGGTGCTAGGGGCCGTTTCAAACTTTAGGAATGAGCAAAGCTTGAAGACTTAAAGACTTTCGTATTTTTAGAGCAGCAATTTTTATACGCCCGTCTAATGATGGACGTATTATGGTATACCGATGTCCGATTGTCCGTCCGTCTGTCCGTCCGTTTCATATGTCGCGCTCTAACTTGACAACGCTTTGGCCAATTCACTTCAAACTTTGTAGAGGTATTGGATATAATGGCCTCACGATCTGTATACTTTTTCGTGAAATTTCGAATTTTCTTGCAAGTGTTATGAACTTTATTCGTCAATTTTAAGGCATTTTTTTACATATCGCACTCTAATTTGACAACCCTTGGGCCAATTCACTTCAAACTTTGTATAGGTATTGGATATGATGGCCTTTCGATCTGCATACTTTTTTTATGAAATTTCCATTTTTCTTGCAAGAGTTATAGGACTTTATTCGTCAATTTTAAGGCATTTTTTTACACATCACGCTCTAACTTGACAACCCTTTGGCCAATTCACTTCAAACTTTGTAGAGGTATTGGATGTAATGACCTCACAATCTGTATACTTTTCCGTGAAATTTCGATTTTTCTTGCAAGAGTTATGGGACTTTGTTTTCAATTTTAAGGCAATTTTTTTACATGTTGCGTTCTAACTGATAAGTACTTTGATCAGCTCACTTTAAACTTTGCAGATTAATTTCTTTAAGAGAAATCAAGCTTAATTAGGCAGTTACAGGTGCTTCTGAATTGAGAATTCCATACCTAAATCACTTAAAGTTTTGAAGGGTGACGACTGGCGTATCATGCGACTTGGCTTATTTATATATATATATATATTTTATATTTGATTTTTGGATTTGGAAACAAGCATTGTGATAAACAATAAAAAGGTTATGAAGTAAATGAATATGAGACAATTACATGATTAAACCAAGCAATGGAACAAAGTTTTTATTGTTGTTCTTCAACTTGAAGTTACCATGAGGCCTTCAACAATGAGATATGCTCATACCTCATAGTTAGTTATAGACGGCGGCCCCTAACACCGGTTTGAACGAATTAATTGCTAAAATGTCGAGCAACGTTACATCTACATGTATCCTTCTCTTCATAGATACAGTGCTGTCAACAAGCATTTAATCAACTGGCATGTACTATTACATATGCTGTCATCTATTGCCCGACAAAAAGAGGACAACCAACCCAGTAGCCAGTACTTCGGTGCTGAAACTTGCAATATCTAAATTTTGCAAAATTTTGTTTCAAACTAGGTAGTATCTCCCTCATGCATAGCTCTGTCCTTAGCTGAATTTTGGCTTTTCTATTTAGATCCTATTGGTTATTTGTTCTCTATCAGCTTTAATATGTTTTTGGTTTATTGACTTCCAAATGTTTCGGTTTGATCTGCACTGATGAGACATAATTTGTCGAAATGCGCATATGCAGAAAATCAATTAACAGTAACTTCGGTATTTTGTCAATCACAACATATAAACAATTACGCGGCACTCATCGCCGGAGTTAATGCAAGAAAACTTGGCATAATAAAATAATTAGATGATGGCACTAAAAACAGAGTTGTCAGAATAACATTTGGAAATTACAATTACAATAATAATAATAGAAAGCCGAAATTTGAAAGTATATTTCTCCTAGTAGAACTTGGAATTCCATATTGTACCAGTTGGATTAAATCAGAATGAGTAGAAATTAAAATGAGAATCTGGAATCCTACTGGATCCAAATTTGCACTGTTTGTAACTTAAACATTGTATCAATTATTTTTAATGAAGTTTTGGTCCGAACTGTTTTTTTTTTTTTTTTTTTTTTTTTTTTTTTTTGTTTCTTTTTTTATCATTTCTTATCATTATCTATGACATTTCAATAACAATTTAATGCCGTTAGGCTGCTACCGAACACGCGGGTTTGGCGCTCTGTAATACCGGTTTAACCAACTATTTCTTTTGAAATTCCTATACCAAGTAAGGACCATTGCTTTCTACAATATTTCTAGGGGTTTTCCCCTTAATTTGTCTTTTTGCCCTTTGAATTTCAGCTTTTAACAATTCTTTTCTGTAATTTTGGTATTTAACTCATTTAAGTATGCATATTTCATCAGCATAAAAAGGTCAAGCTGGCTTTAACCAAGGTAAAGACTTTTCATTTAATACAGATAATAGTAGCACAACCAAAATACATGGACAACAAGACACTTTTCTGACTCTTTTACATACCTGAAAGTGTTGAAGTATAATTAAAACTCGGCCATTAGTCTGTATTTATCATGAATTACCACATGTTATTTGAACTTTGGCTGTCCTAACCCCCTTAAGAGGCTATTTCATTTCCTTTTTCTATAAGATAAACTTTTCCTACCTTGATATTCATCTTGCATCTTAACTAGAGCAGTCTGAAGTATGAACGATAAAAGCTTTAAGTAAATTTATTCCATCGATTTCTTCACAATCCGTCGCAAAATATGATTGGTGAAAAATATAGCTACAATTTGCTTCTTCTTCGTGTCTGAAGAAACACCTATCAACAAAATGCATATAAGATTAAGTTAAGGTGGTTCGGCGGTCGTCTAAAACTGCGCATCCACCTTGCACATCTGATTTTTTTTTAATTTACCATTGAAATGTTGTAAAAAGGATTTTCAATAGTTTATTAATTATAATCAAAATGAAATAAGCAACATATATGCTAGGAAATTTTGTTGAGCAAGGCTTTTTTCTAATGGACAGGGTGAGAGAAATATTTTTTTTTAAACCCAGGTGCTGGTCAGATAATTTCCCTTTTCTTTGTAGCAACATTCCAAAAGCACCAGTATGTGGAGTTTACATCTCACAACTCATTCGCTATTCATGTGGTCGATACAATGGCTTCCTTGATAGAGCTCAGTTGTTTACAATAGACTACTTAAGCAAGGGTACGTTACCAAAAACTTAGCCATCACTACATAAGTTTTACGGTCGACATCACGATCTTGTGGATCGCTATTGGATATCAGTTTCCCGAATGACAACATATCTTTCCCTTTACAACTAAAGTTTGTTTATCCTCTACCGGATTTGACTTTACTACCGGAGTCGACATTTTCAACACGACGGGTGTTTTAAAAGAAGCAGGAGATGCTTATTTATTTTTATCGAGAAATAAATAAAAAGAAATAAAATCATCCATTTTCTTGGAACTGCTCGACCATTTGGCATGAATGTAAAGAAGCAGTCTATTTTATAAAATTATTTATATATTGAAGTTTAATATTTGCATAGTACAGATAACTAATGTTTTATTTCTCGTTTTTGATTAAGTTAAGAATTTGGCACGATTTTTACAGGTAAAATCTGTGACACTCCATTAGGTCTGCCTTCTCTCTTCATATCCATCTTCTTCGTATTTAGCCCCCTTATTTATTTTTAGTCCCGTACTCATGAGGTGTCCTTGTTTCTTAGTGTTTCCGATGTTGTCATTGCCCATGGATTGTTGTGTCTTTTGACTAACGGTTCGTTTCCAACTTTAATACTTTTCTTAGCAAAATTCAGGGCCGGAAGTTTTTCTCTGTAAAAATAGCAGCCCCCCCCCCCAAGAACCCGCTCCGACCCCGTCCCCCATGCCTTATTGTTGAATTTTAAATTATGTAATAGTATAAAGTTTTTACGTTTTTTTGTTATTGGGACTCATCATTTTGAATTATTTTTGTGTGTTACACATATTTACACTGTACCTCATACCCTGTTAATATTGTATCATTGGGTTAAGAGAATAAGAGTACATACAAAATTATGAAAATGAATAGCAAAGTATAGCAAAAGTGTTTACTCACCAGGCAAAGTTATCTCCGTGACCGACTTATAAATCATAAATAATCAAGGCTTCAAAAAATCTGTCTCATACCTTCATTCATAAAAGTTCTTTTATAGATATCAATCCCTTGTGGAAAATTTTGAATATTCGATCCAAACTGTGATTCAAGATTATTCTTTTTTACGTAGTACTTGGATGAACATATCGTTTCAATGTCTACGCCCTTTCAATAGTTGGTACATGACCCTTCCGCAATGGAAGGGAAATGTGTGCCATAAAACCGGTTGAACCAATTAACCATTTCTTTTGAAATGCCTGTGCCAAGACAGGGCAATTCCGGTTGACATTTTTCCGATGGTTTTGCACATGATTTGTCGTTTTGCTTTTCGGTTCTTGACAATTTTAATTCTGTTTGGTAATTTAATTATTAACCTTTTTTACGTACAATATATATTGTGAAAAATATGGTGAATAACTGTGAAAAAAATTATGAGGAAACATTTACTGTTGATTAGAAATACCGTTCCGGAAGATGTCCTAGCTTATTTATGAGTTCACATAAAATTTAATCTATACATTAAAGTCAGTGAATTAATCAAACAATTGTTTGAGGTTTTAATCTTCAGATTGGAACCTTTTTATTTTGAATACTGATGTATGCTGATTTTGCCATCTCTTTTTAGTTATGCAGAGAACAGAAACTTTTTTAATTATTAAATATTTCAATGCTAATAGACCCGGAACTTTAAGCTTAAAATCCATCTTCGTTCGTGTTTGTTCCATCAACACAAGCTTTTATAATGAAACTGTATTGTGTACATATTTTTTCAATTTAGCAGGGGAATTACGTCTCAAGTCGGTAAAGGAAAGAACTACTTTGTGTCTGTTTTCCTATACATTTTATTCCCAATAACTAAACTTTAAACAAAACATTATTAGATATAGAATTCAGGTCATGTGTTGAACAGACGGAGGGAAAACTAATATGGGAAAATGGACATTAGTGCGGCTTAAACGGACAGAAAGACAGACGAAACCAAAAGCAAACCCTACTTTATTCAGATAAAAATGAAAAATAAAGCATGAATAAAGACCTTATGGTTTGAACCACCATTTTTGAAATGCCTGTACCAAGTCAGGACCATCACGGTGGTTTCCAACTGCTTTGTCTATTTGCCTCATCGACTGTAGCTCTTGACAATTTTTGTTGGGTAATTTTAATACTACCAAATTTACCAAACACTTAAAAAAATATAGGATTATGTGCTGAAATTTTCAGGAAATTAACCAAAGCTGTACAGGAATCAAAATTCCGAAAGCCTATTGCCCATCTACAGACCATATTCCACGATTCTTGAATAATACGAAGTCCTTAATCCAAAATGAAGGAAGAGTGTGCATCTCGTATCATATGTGTCAAAATCCTTATCTTGCATCTTCGCTAGCCAAGGTTTGCGATCCTCTCCTCTCCTCCTTCTGAAGAGGAAAGGAGCGGATCACAACCCTTGGCTAGCGAAGATATTATCTTGAAGCCTTTATCATCTTTACGGCTTCTTTTTTTTTCACCAATATAAATATAAAAAAAATCTGAAGGCTTATTGCGCATCTACAGACTATACTACTATGCGACATTAAATTATTGAACCTAACCTTCAGGCAGAGTTCACGTCACATGCCACATGTGATCCACATCTTGGTGGCTCTTGTTAGTACCAAGACCAATATGTTATATTTATAGCATAAGCTTACGAGTTAGACACGCGAAGCGTGAGAAAGTTTATTTGGATAACGAGTAGGCGGTGCTATAAATCATTTGTAACATAAACAAACCAATGAAAAATAAGTGGGCGGTGCATATAATGACTTGACTGACGCTAATCCAATCAGAAGAAAGGACAATTGTTAAAGGAGTTGTCATTTTTACACACAAAGAGTTTTACGACCATTGCTGCATTTCATCTTTTCCACACAGGATCATGGATGGTATTTATGAGCTATTTTGTTGGTGGCTTTTCAATGGGGTTTAAAAAATAAAAGTAATTTATAATTCGGAATTTATTTTATGTTCTTCATTTTGGCCAAATACTGTTTCCAACCTAATCAAATAATAAGTAAGTCTAAGGCACGGACCATTTGATTTGCGGGGGGGGGGGGGGGGGGGGGGTTTTG
>MJUU01027787.1:72685-97115 GCA_002080025.1 Modiolus philippinarum
CAGGACGACCAGGTGGATGCCTTGCTTTGTTTTCTCCTCCCCTTTCTCCTTTCTCATGCCCATTTCTCCTGGTCTTACTTTCTTGTCTCTATTCTCCCATCCCTATCTCCTTCCCCCATTTTTGTCCTGGGTTCCCTTATCCTGTCCGCCCCTCCATTATGGTTTCGTTTCCAGATTTTACAGATCACACACCATCAAGCAATTTTCTATATACTGAATAATGTTAAATTTACGTTCACTCTGGCAATAAGTAATTTTTTTATGAATAAATGACACTAAAACCTTCATAGACTTGTCTTCCTACTGGGACGAATAGTTATAAGCCTCCGATTTTAGCAACATACTAATGACGACAAACTAGATAAGTTTGTTGAGCAGCTTCCAAGAAATGCACATCTTGAATCATTTATTTCAAATGATTTTTTTTTTCAATTAAAAAGAGCATATGGAGGAAATGTACTTCAGGATACTTGTGTGAATCTACCGAAATTAGATGATAGTTTTTAAAATGGATTCGTAATTTTGTAGATCTAAGGTTTGATTTTAATTTAACTTGGCGTAACAAAATGGACATCTATTCATCTATCTCTTTTTAAAGGAATTCCGTAAAAGTTGCAACAGTTATCAATTGAATATACTTGTATTTAAAAAATTCACTTTACTTTTACGTTTAAAAAAAGTGGCTGTCGTTTTTTTTTCCAGAATATAAAATCTTTTATAATTGATCTGAATTATTTTTTGAATTTGTAGGTGAAACATTTGAATTTGTTGGAGGCGGACCTTTACTTATTTGGGGCGGAGCTAAGCCGTGCAAATATCGGTCTAACGATGTTGGATATTGCATGGCTTTTTTCGCTTGAATTCTATGGGCACACGTGACCTTTTATGCAATATCATCAAATGTTTCGGTTTAGATTATCGACGCTCGTCATCTCTTATTTATTCTTTAAAAAGATCAAAGGAAAAAACTAAATTCATGTTACAAAAAAATCTACAGCATAGATATATACACTTCTTAGTATAAAAGAATTAAAACCCTAAATATAAATTGAAGGAGTAGTTTGCATCGCAAGAAATTGGAACGGACGGACAGACAGACAGACGGGTGGACGAACGGACTAACAGCCGGAGGACCAATCCAAGTAAAGCCCGCTCATCTAAATTAAAGGTATCCCTCTGAGCCGATGTCCTGGTTAATAAATAATTGGCACTGTCAAGAGACAAAATGTTGCAATGGAACACAAATTTCCTGTAATAACAACCAGTCAGATAATAGTCCGGATAATTTGCATTCGCGGGAGGAGCATGATCGGTGCAGCCCTTAATTGGATTTATGGGCGGGAAGAAACGAAAAGACAGAAATGATAAGTGTATATTATACAATTATAGTCTGTATGAAGCCGATACGATTGGCATATTAACCGAGGATGAAATCCGAGGTCGATTGGCTTTTGCAGGTCGATATTATACAATTATGGCACCTCCACGAGATCAATATGGGGTTTAAGGTCAGAGGATACCAAATGAGAACAATTTCGATTGCCATGAAAATTTGCTCATATACTCATATCATTATGTTACATCAGAAAATGAAATTCAATTAGGGGGTCACCGTGCTTTTTTCCGCGTTATTTTCAATTGAAAATGTCATTTTCGGTGCCAAATTTATATAGACAAATAGGGGAAATCCACAATTTAAGCTCAAAATTTCTGGTTTTTGTAACTTTTCTGTATGTCCGCATATACGAATATGAACTAAAAACTAACATATCGTAGATCTCAGCATCATCAATCCATTTGTATAAAGAAAAATATATGTCACCGTCCTTGTTTTTGAGATGTATCTTGCAAAAGATGGTCTATACGAAGAAAAATGTGTAAAATTGGCATGACGTTGATGCCGCTATAAATGCACATCTTCATAACATGAATTTCATGTAAACGTTTATATCTCCTTTTGCTTACAAAGTTTTGTTTTATGCAGGTAATTAATATTTAAAGTGAAAGGCAATTCTTTTTTCTTAGGTAGCAAGTTGTTTTTACTTTAAACTATGGATTTGGGGTTGGGGTTGGTGCAGTAGAAAGGGGCAAGGATTGAGAGTGGAGAAGACGGGAAGGACGAAAGCTGGTGAAATAAAACTGAATGGTCTTGAGGAAGGGAATGCATATAGGAGGGAACGAATAGATGGCAAAGGGCCTCGAAATTTGACGCTTGAAAATGCTCATTCGCCAAAACTGATACTACCTATATAAACATTGTTTCAAGAATATTATTATCATAATTCTAATGCACAAGAGAGATACGATGATTTGTTTTCTCGGGGGACTAACATTTCCCGAAGATATCGACTGAGGGGAATATGATTCGACGAGAATCTTCACATCCTCACCCGATGCATTGGAAAGTAATATTTTATGGGGCCTCTTTTATTCCATTACTCTGTTTTATGTGTACAGAGAAATAAGATTTCAAAGTATACTACTGTTGGGAAAGATGCATGAATCATTATATATGACCTAATCGATATTTTTAAAGTTCAAAATTTTGAAAGAAAAATAAGAAGTGTAAAATAAATTAGCGAAAAGACTGAAAACTTACGTGACATTGTTTAGACTGCAACAAATAAATTTGTAGATTTTCATCTGATTTTCTACAAAAAATGTCAGATGGAAGTTTTTCAATTTGTTTTTGTTCTATAGAATTATACCTTTGATGGCATCTTCCAAAGTCTGATTTTCTGAGTCCCCGTAAGTTCCCTCAAGGGAAGTTATACGTAATATGTGAACAACTGTCCTTAGAGAATGCTTCTTTTTAAACGTGGTCCAGAACTCCGAACTTTGGATGATGTTTTGGGAAAGGCTAATTTTTTATTTGCTTTTATTATCAGGAAAAGACAGCTAAAAACAATACTGTCTCAATAGGCAACAAAAATAACATTGTCTCAATATAAAACGATGACAGTAGTGTATTTCTTACTGAAATATTTCACGGATTTCCCGTGAGTGGAGCTCGGAGCCTTACTGTGTAAGCCCAGAACCCCAGTGTTGAAGCCTGCCGCCCTAATGTCGGAGCCTAGTGACCAAAATTCAATCAAGGTTGGAGCTCGGAGACCAAAGTCCTTAAATTGCTACATTCATCAAGTATAAAGATAGTAAAATGAAATTAAGTGACTACACAATGTTCAATATAAACGGAAGTCTTTCGGATAACCCATGCAGTTATGTCTTTGTTTTGTAACTGGCATCCTTGCATTACCTGAATGGCCGATGTGACATTACTCGAAGTTTTTTTTTTTTTTTTTTTTTTTTTTTTTTTTGAGAGGGAACTATGTACTTATGCTGGACTGAGTTTTTTTCCTTGCTTTTTGGGTTTTAATTCGCATTTGTCTTCATCACTAGACTACTGATTTTATTAGCACCTTGGTCTTGTATATTTTATCCACCTTTAATATTTCCGTCCTATTCTGAGGGTAAAGAATGTACAATTGTTATTTTACAACAACATGGTACCCAATTGGTGAAAAAATATTGAAACCTAATCTCTATGTCCGCTTTCAATATAAAACAATTCCAAAAAGAAACATGGAAAGTTGACCCTAAAATTGATATATTAAAGAAGACCCCAAGAAAAATTAAGAATGTTATTTACCAAAACCCTGTTGTTTCTACATCAAAAACCAATGAAACGAATGAACATTTGATTTACTTTTTTCGTCCGTTCTTCTGTAAGTTTCGTGTCATCATTATCTATTTCTTTCCAAAATTGATAATTTTATAGTTAATTAAATTAGATTAAAAAGGTGGCGCATTTTTTTTTTCAATCCTATATTAGTTACACATTTGTATTCCGTCTCTGTAAAATTGCATACCTTTCCCCTGTTCCGACATGACATCTAATTAATCTGTACGTTGCGCCAAGTAAAAATTTTACATAAGATAGGCATCTAATTTTGAATGATTTGATTTTAATATAAAATCGCTATCGTATGACAGCCGATGGAATTAAAAAAACAGCATTGAGGCCCGTCGTGGGTTTCTTGATTACCTGATTTTAATGATTATTTTATTACGAGGGCATTTATTTAATGATTATTTGATTATTAGCTTGCATTTTTATATACTTTTTGATTACTAAGCCAAAAATTTATTGATTACCAAGGTGAAAATTTAATGATTATTTGATTACCAAGGCAAAAATTTAATGATTATTTGAATTCTAGGACCGCCCATGAGGACCCTTGTCAGCATTGGAACAACGTGCGCTATGTGCGTTGAAAAACTGTAACGTTAGAATCGGTAACGTCATTTGGTATCCTCTTACCTTAACGTAGCAATAAAGTAATATTGAACAAGGGTTACCCCGAGTTCAATATCATCTTTTGCGCTCCGTTGAACCCCCTATTGATCGAGTATAGAAGTGCCATAATTGTTTTGTTATATTTGATTGACATGACAAGTCACTTATGACGAACAAAATGGGTGTGGTGTATCTATTATGGTCGGTAAACGTCAATCAAAGATATTGTGCAATATGATGATTTATCACGATCAACTGTTCAATATGATGTTTTATTGAGTAGGTGCATTTCTATACTTTATACATAGAAATAAAAGTACAAATATAACAAGTGATAACTGTGTTCGCAAGCGAAACACAAAAGTCTCCCACACGAACTCCCATATCGGATATCAAGGCATTACGAGACTCCCTCAAGAAAAAAATTTGGGCAGGGGTTCCCCTTATAAATTAGTTTATACATACTGCTGAAATCAAATAATTACATGCAGAAGAAAACAAGTTTTTCTCAAAATCATAGGTTTCTGTCTTGGTTTCCATGGCAACTTTAATGCACCATTATCATTTACATCCAATTTCATACCTTGTTCCAAAAAAAAATTGGGCAGGGGTTCACCTTATAACCTAAGTAATACATATAGCTGTAATAAAAATACAACAATTAACAATGCGATTTTCTCAAAATTTTAAGTTTTTAGTATAGTTTCCATGGCAACCATGTTATTTTAGGATTTCCCCATCCCATACAATCAATTCAAAATCCCTTTCCAAAAAAAATTTGGGCAGGGGTTGCCCTTATTATCTTAGTTATACATATTGCTGTAATCAAAATACTATTATCAACAAAAACTACTTTTTTCCCAAAATTGAAATTTTTTGGTATGGTTTCCATAGCAACGGTACTTATTTGTAAATTTCATATGCTTTGAAACCCTTTCTTACGTGACACTCACCTTTCCTGTGAAGTTTCATGGAGTTGGGGTTAATAGTTTTTGAGATACAGTGAAAGAAGTTCCGAAAAAGCATTCAAAATTTCATTTTCCCATAGGGTTAACATTGACGACCCCACCCCTTTTTGAGCCCCCCAAATCTTACCTTAATGGACCCCCTTGATAAAATTTTTCATTATTGCACATCTAGATATATGGGGCTAATATCCTACAAAGTTTGAACACTCTACGTCTGATGGTCTCTGAGATCTGTTTCGGACAAGTTCAAGGTGACGAGAATAAAGAAAGATGGAAGAATTTTAATAACGAAAATTTATAACTGTATCAGGAAGCTGATACAAAAGTCTTCCAAATGAACTCCCATATCAGAATTCAGGACTAGAAACCAGTTCTATACAAGTTGGGCCACCTTTCTGTGAAGTTTCATCCAATTCTGAGCACTTTCAATTATCCCGACTTTTTGCCCGTTTCCATGGCAACGGTTGCCATTTTGATGTCTTGGAGACCAGAAACCAATTTGCAGTATGCCATATAACCTTTCTGTAAGATTTCATCCAATTCTGAGCACTTTCATTTTTCCCGCCTTTTTTGTTTCCATGGCAACCGGTGCCATTTTGAAAATTCAAAGACCTGATTGCACCTTTCGGGATAGGGATCCATGTTCCTGTAAAGTTTGGTTTTAGATTGGATTATTAGTCTCTGAGAAAATGGTCGGACAAATTTTGAGGCGGAAGAAATGTGAGTAAAAACAATAAGTCTCCCCAAACTTCGTTTGGGAGACTTAATAAGAAACACAACAAAAACAATAAGTCTCCCAAACTTCGTTTGGGAGACTTAATAAAAATAAAATATTTTTTTACAATAATTCGTAAAGGTTCCTCGGAACCAAGTGTCTCGCTTGCTCACTTCACTGTCATTCTAATTTCTTCTATATAGGAATTTGGTTGCCAAGTATAGAATTCCATGAAACAACTGGTCTTTGACAATTTAAGATAATTTACCATAATTGGAATACAAAATTTATGAAATCTAACCAATGTAAATATTGTTTTTAACTAAAATTCACCAAAACACATGGTTGCAAACAAGAATTCCAAAATTTGTTTGTCTTTGAGAGTTTCAGGAAATTTACCAAAATTTGAACCATATGTTTTAATTCTTAGTTTCCAGAATTACGTCTTGTATGAAGAAATGGCTCCAAAGATGGAAACAGAATAAAATCCCCAAAACTTATTGTGAATCTATTGCTATATCCAACAATTATATGATCAAAATTAGAGTCTTTACTCTCAATATTGTTTATATGGACCTAAATAGAAACATTTAGCCAAAATCATTGGAGCAGAAAATATAGGTCAAGGTGACATTATTCTGGCAACGTGTTGATTACTACTAAAGATGTAACCACTCACCAATAATCATCAGTCATGGCATGTAGGTGCTGAGATATGGTGCAAACATACAAATTTGATTTAAAAAAAACAAGTCCAAATAATGGCAAAATACGGAAAAGTTGGATTTTTTTTTTTCAAAAATAAAACTAGAGATTCAATAGTAAGGTTTTACTTAACATTGTGTCAAAATATCATTGGTATTGAGTAAGATTTCAGAAAGTTATTAAAGTTCAAAAAAATATTAACAGAAGGGTTAATCAAATGTTAAAGGCGAAGTCAAACGCCGGCGACTGAACCTTTGGCCGCTATGTCTTACCTTCGCGACATTCGTCGCAGGCGAGATAAAACGACAACGATATTCAAATATTGTTTTTAACTAAAATTCACCAAAACACATTGTTGCAAACAAGAATTCCAAAATTTGTTTGTCTTTGAGAGTTTCAGGAAATTTACCAAAATTTGAACCATATGTTTTAATTCTTAGTTTCCAGAATTACGTCTTGTATGAAGAAATGGCTCCAAAGATGGAAACAGAATAAAATCCCCAAAACCTATTATGAATCTATTGCTATATCCAACAATTCTATGAACAAAATTAGAATCTTTACTCTCAATATTGTTTAAACATTGTTGATATATGGACCTAAATAGAAACATTTAGCCAAATTCATTGGAGCAGAAAATATAGGTCAAGGTGACATTATTCTGGCAACGTGTTGATTACTACTAAAGATGTAACCACTTACCAATAATCATCAGTCATGGCATGTAGGTGCTGAGATATGGTGCAAACATACAAATTTGATTAAAAAAAAAACAAGTACAAATAATGGCAAAATACGGAAAAGTTGGAATTTTTTTTCAAAAATAAAACTAGGGATTCAATAGTAAGGCTGTACTTAACATTGTGTCAAAATATCATTGGTATTGAGTAAGATTTCAGAAAGTTATTAAAGTTCAAAAAAATATTAACAGAAGGGTTAATCAAATGTTAAAGGCGAAGTCAAACGCCGACGACTGAACCTATGGCCGCTATGTCTTGCCTTCGCGACATTCGTCGCAGGCGAGATAAAACGACAACGATATTCAAAATCCCCGCGAAGTGGAATTTTCAGTTGGAGAAAAGGATTTTTTTCCTATTTTTTAAATGCAAATTAAACGCTGGAACTTGTTTGATAATGTCGAATTTACTTCCTAACAAGACTCAGGTCTGATCGGTTGTCATGATTTGAAATCTGTATTTTTTCATTCGCGTCAACCACACAATGAATACGGGATTTCTGAGTCGTATTCATACCAGAATAAATTTCTGATACTATACGTTTACAAGTGTGGACCCAAATTAATGTCTCGCCCGTCTAAAGTGCTTGGTCACTTAATAGATGTAAAAACTCAAACTGACTTAAATCAGAAAAACTTAAGATGTTTGCTATATTAAAATTGGGATAACTAACAAAGCAATAAAGCAGACTATCATGCTCTTTTAACCAACTTAAATTTAAAATTTAAAATTTAAATTAAACCAACCTAAATTCCAAATATCATTGACTTACCACTAATAAATACCAAAAAAAATCTATCACATTCCCTAGACCGTAAAATGACGTCAAAGGCAAAAGCAAATAGCAGGCTATCCCTTTCCATCAGACCAACCCATATACTAAAATATTGTTGACCTATCATTTATAGATAATGGGGAAACTCAACATGATCACTGGACCATGAATTTGAGATCACAGACATAACTGCAATGTACTACCAAAGACCAACCAACATACCAAATATCACTGACATACCACTAATAGATATTGGAAAACTTAACAATTACTGGACCATAAAATTGAGGTCACACACAAAAACAATATTACACACCATCATGTACTTCATGAGACCAACCCACAAACCAATTATCATTGATGTACCATAAATAGTTACTGACAAATTGATGCAATCAGAAAAACATGATCACTAGACCATAAAATTTAGGTCACGGACAAAAACCATATGACAGACTGTCATGTACTACCCAAGGCAAACCTATATACCACATATCATTAACCTACCAAAACAGTTACTGAGAAACTAAACTAACCACACAAACTTAACATGTTCATTGGACCGTGAAATTGAGGTCACAGACAAGTCATATAGTAGACCGTCATGTACTACTGAAGACCAATCTATATACCAAATATCACTGACCTTACACTTATAGTTGCAGAGAAAATGACCTAATCACAAAAACTTAACATGCTCACCCGACAAACCAAATATCATTGACCTACCACTAAAGGTTAATGAGAAACTAAACTAATCATAAAAAAATTAATATGTTCATTGGTGTCACAGACAAAAGCCATGTAGCAAACTGTCATTTACTACCCAAGACCAATGTACATACAAAATATCATTGACCTACCACTTATAGTTACTGAGAAAATGGTCTAATCACAAAATCTTAACATGAGTTTACATTGCCGCCGCCGTTATCATACTTTGTACGCCTATGTCTCGCTTTCCGGGACTTTCGTCGCGGGCGAGACGAAAATCAGTTCATCAATACATTGAGAGGGTATCACTAATTAATGAAGACTGTAAATGCGATTTATGTTGTAACAAGCCAAGAAAATTCCGCTCATCTGAATCAAAGGTATCCCTTTGAGCAAATTTTCTGGTCATTTAACTCGCCACGATCAGGAGACAAAAGGTTGCCGTAAAAACACAACTTTTCTGCCCTAACCACCAGTCAGTTAATAGTGCGGATAATTTGCACCGCAGGAGAGCATGATCGGTTTAGCGCTTTGGACGAGGCCTATGACAATATCCTCGAACTTTCGTTCAACAATGCTGGGATAATTGAAAAAGGTACCTAAAAATGGAAACATTCTTCTGCCGCATAATCAGGCTAAAATAAAGAAAAGTTATTGCAAAGAATTTCGGTTCAGTAAATGTTGTTCCATTTGGTTGACCTTAGCATTCTAAATGAATTTTAAAATCACCACTTTAGTCTCTTTAGCAATAAAAAGACAGAAACTCTGTGAAAACTTCTGTAGCAATGCCATCAACGCTGTCCGTACTTAGTTGCTAGTCAGTCTGGTTTTGAATTTTAAATTTTGTTATGACTCATCAATTTGAAGTATTTTTATATGTTTACGCTATATCTATCTCATACCTTGTAAACATTGTATCATAAGATACAGAATATTTATACACACAAAAACGTGAAAATGAATTGTAAACACGACTATCCAAGAAGTATAACAAACGTGTTTACTCATTAGACAAAGTTATCTCTGTGACCGCCTTATTTAAAAATAATTAAGGCTTCAAAAAATCACATCTCATATGATAATTTTAAAAGTTCCTTTTATAGATATCAATAACTTGTGGAAAAATGTGAAGTTCCGATCCAAACTGTGATTCAAGATTATTTTTTAAGTAGTATTGGGAAGAACATATCTTTTCAATGTCTGCTAGGATGAACATATCTATTCAATGTCTACGACGTTTCAATAAATAATGCTGTGGAGTTGGTACCTTACACTATCGCGATGGAAGGGGAGAATTTGAACGCCATACCGGCTGAACCAACCATTTCTTTTGGCTGTTTTAAGTAGGATAAAATTTTCAGGTGGTTTTGCTCCTGCTTCGTCTTTGCCCTTTGGAATTCGGTTCTTGATCATTTTAATTCTGTTTTGTTATTTTATTATTACCCTCATTTTACATATATTCATGGTTCCATGTTCATTTACTCCATATCCTTTCGTAAAATATATTGTAAAATTTATTTGAGATTCAAATTTTCAGGAAACAATTAGTGTTAATAAGTAACAAAGGTTCTGAAGATGTCCTTGTTGATTTATGAGTTGACATAAAATTAGTCTATACATAAAATTCAGTGAATTAATCAAACAATTGTTTGAGTTTATAATCTTCAGATTGGTATTTTTTTTATTATGAATACTAATGTATGCTGATTTTACTATCCTTTTTTAATCATGCAGAGGATATATATATTTTTTAATAATGAGATATTTTAATGCTAATAGACCCGGAACTTTGAGCTTAGCGTCCAATCAATCATACCTGTTTGTTTCATCAACTGAAGTTCTTTACAATTTAACTTAATTGTGTTGTTCTGTCCTTGGAAAGTATCTCTGAAAAATTTAATTAAGTAGGAGGGATAAGTTTCAAGACAGTATGGGAAAGAACTCCTTTGAGTCTGGTTTCCTATACCCCCATTATATTTTGCCCATTACTAAATTGTTTAAACTTATTTGACATCCCAAAAAAAAATTCAATATGTATAGAAGTTCGGTCATAAAAATATGTGGTTGACAGACCGACGGACAAACTAATACGGTAATGTGGACATAAGTGCCACTTAAACGGTCAGAAAGACAGACGAAACCAAAAGTAACATCCCCAACTTTATTCAGTTAAAAATAAAAATAAATAAAGCATAAATAAAGACATTATGTTCTTGACATGACAAAATATCGTGGAATTCTATCTTGTATAAACAATTAACCTTGCAGACCTCGAAACTGATCATTTTTATCCCCGAACTTTGAATGATTTTTGTTACCTCCGTCCATGTCAATTTTTATCCCCGAACTTTGAATGATTTTTGTTACCTCCGTCCATGTCAATTTTTATCCCCGAACTTTGAATGATTTTTGTTGCCTCCGTCCATGTCAATTTTTATCCCCGAACTTTGAATGATTTTTGTTACCTCCGTCCATGTCCATCACACTTTTTTTCACTTGAACTCCAAATTTTACCAAAAGGGATAAAATTTTACATCTTCCCTTTGACTCAAACTGCTCAAGAATTTAATTATCTTGTACGATTGATGGGCATGGACTGAAGATGTGCAAAAAGAATTTGAAATTTCTGTTCGAATTTTCATAAGACCACCAATGTTTAAAAAATTTGCATAAAGTCATGTATTTTTGTAATTGGGCATAATTCTGATCACTAATTATAAAATTGATCTGATTTCAACTCTGGTAAATTTATGAAACTCTCAAATACAGGATATTTGGGGGATTCTACTTAGCATCATGTAGTTTAAATACGTTTATTTGGAATAAATCGTTTGCACATTTTTTATTCCTATTGAAAATGAAGGTTGTTTAGATTTGATTTTGCTACCGAAATTGACATGTTCAACACGGTGGGTGTCTAATGAGAAGCAGGAGATGCTTTCTCTAACCTGATCTCTCCCACGTTTTTTTTTTTCAATTTGATCCGTGTTGTTCTTCTTTGCATATGTGTGTGTCTTTATTATTCCTTTCTGTGCCATACTCGTGTTATGTCTGTTTTGTTCATTCCATGTTGCTATTGTCCTTGGATTATTCGTTTTAAGACTGACGATTCGGTTCTCACTTTGATACTATTCAAGAAATTCTCAAAGAGAGGGTATTTTTTAAAATTCTGCCTTGAAACATTGTTTTTGGATATAGTTTATTGGAATTGAACACTAGGAACCATACAATTTGAATACAATCATTTCAAAATAATTGGATTTCAAAAATGCTCAGTTAAGACGGTAATCGGGGATAGTTGTCGTTCTTGTTTTTAATTGTTCTAAAAGATGAAGAGAATGACAAAATTCGCCTGTTTGATAGTGATATCTAGATGCAAACATTTTTTATTAGTCGAGATCGTGGAACATATGAGATTTTGACCCTCTCGTAAGATTTGTTGGAGGCTGTGGTTAACCTGTTTGTAACAAGGAAAGTAACGCAGTTTTCGTGGTTTCAGTAGTTCATCTTCGGTTTATGGACGGTTTCTCGATATTTTTACCATCTCTTTTCACAAGAAGACAACCCACATGCATTTATTATCTCTTTGTTAATAATATTTTTGTGTGTTAGTAGTTTCTGAGCATAGGGTACGGTATACACGTTTAGTATAACGGGGATCACAATGGAAGATCAACTGCTTTCGCTGGCAAACCTAGTGGAAAGGGAAAGTTGAGTGCGCAAGTCTTTCTCTGCCATTACATAGCCTCTACAGTAACAAGACTTCAAGATGAAGAACAACAATAAAAGCCTCATTCCTTTGCTTGTTTTTACCAAGTAGAGACTTGTTGTCTCATGTTCATTTACTCCATATCCTTTCATTTATCCTTCAGTGCCTCCCCGGCGGGAAAACAAGATTTATACTCGGATCTAGTGTTTCTGATTAATTTGAAGGGGGTCTTTAAGTAGCAATGACCCTTGAGGAGGAAAATGCAGGCCTTGGCTTTCATCCATCCTTGCCCAAGCTATGGTGACTTCACGATACTTATGGGGACTTCAAGATATACTTATGGGGACTTCAAGATACTCATGGTGACTTCAAGATGAAGAACACAAAAAAACGCGTTGTTCCATTTGCTTAATCTTACCATGTATTTATAGGGAATTTGCCCCATGTACACTTATTTCATATCCCTTTATTTGTTTATTGCTCAAGCTCTGGGTTAATTCGTTAGCAAGATGAACGGATAGAAGGAGACTCTGAAGATAAACCCACCTCTCGTCGGGTCGAGCCAATTACCTCATACGTAAATCAATTACAGTAACAGGTACTCTTTCTCGTCTTGGACTTGAGAGAGAGGAAAATTAAAAACTAACCGGAAAGCAACGTATGACGCAAATTCCGAGGAAGTTGTTCTCAACAAATCGTTAGAAAAGAATAGCATGCTGGAATGAAAGAACTTTAAACCAATGTGGAAAATATATGAAAGTGGCTAAAGAAATTGAAAGATATAATATAGAAATTTTAGGCCCTAGTGAACATCTGGTGAAGTAAATATCAACACAGGCCATGCCATTATATATTCTAGGAATCCAAACAAAAATGCAACATATGAGAAGAGAGTACGATGTTTACTAACAAAAACATAAAAAATATCTTATAATTCATCAAGGATTTTTGAATCCAGACTTTATACAAAGTTTCAGAAAACTACCAACATACAAGTATATGCACCGACAAATGAAAAGAGGATGATATTAAGAAAGATTCTTTCAACTCTCTTTAATCAATAGTCAACAAATACCAAAGGATATTCTTATCATCATGGGAGATCTTAATGCAAAGGTCAGAGCAGAGAGAGAAAGGGTGATAGGGGCTCATGGCATTGGAAGCTGACGACGAAATGGAGATTTATTGCTAATTATTGTGAATCATCTTATTGAGGGAGGTACACTTTTCCAGCACAAAACCTAACACAGGATCATTTGGATATTACCAGTTAGAAATGCAGACAACCAAATAGATCAAATAGCCATATCATATCCCAAGAGAAAATCACTACAAGACGTAAGAACAAAAGGAGATGACGCCGCATCATACCATTAGAACCTGAGTAACGAAGAAGATTAATGATGGAAAACTGGAAGACCAAAACTTGAAAGTGGCTTTCAAATAGCACTACAAACTAGTTTTTCTGTACTCCCAATATTTGAAAAGAGCCTTGATATATACAATATGTGTTACAAACAAAAAACTTCATACAAAAATATGAAGATAAAATTGGCTATGTACGAGGCAAACAAAATCAACGGATGTAAGGTGGAACGTTGACCAAGGAAGGTCGGCAAAGAAAAAAAAGCCATAAAAAAGATTGTAGGGGCAACGACTAGAAACCAAGAAAAGAAAAGTACAGAACATCTATAGACAATTAGATCACGATAACAAAGTAGAGAAAATCTGTAAAAAAGATAAGTGAACACACTCGCGAATAACGTGAATAGCAGCTAGCACAAGAAGCAAAAACCGTGTGTGAAACATAACCAGACAAGTGGTTACCCTTAAAATTCGAATGCTCCAGTGAAGGACGGAAATGGCAACGGTATTCCTAAAACAGAAGACCGGTTGAAAAGATGGAAATCTAACACTTTGAAGGGGTATAAAATCGAACATATGTACCTGATGTAGATGTAGGAAATCCACTCAATATTAGTGTTGGTGACACAAGAAGGGCAGAAGTCGAGAGAGCAATCAAACAGCTTTAGAATGGTATGTAGATAACATTCCCGAAGTAAAGAAAGATATGGACAACATTACTGTCTCAAAAACTTATACATCAAGGGTATGTTCAGTCACTGAACATTGCAAATGTCACTTCAGAAGTTTTACGGTCGTCACCATGATTTGACTGACCATTACAATGTTTCTGTTTCACAAATGAGAACATATATCTTTCGATAGATCTAGAGTTTATTACCGGACTGACTAAAAAATCGGACTTTTCACTGGCAGTGTGACAGGTGCCACGCNTGGAGCAGATCATGCTTACCCTTCCGGAGCACCTGATGATACCTCAGTTTTTATAGGGGTTCACACTGCTTGTGCTTTAGTTTTGTGGCGTTTTTGTTCATTTTTGTTTGTTTGTTATGTCTTTGTCATACTTTCTCAATTCGTGTTACTGTGAATTGCCGTGATTTTGGATATATGATTTTCTCGTTCTTGCTTCGGTATTAGTTTGCCGATGTATTGTGGCTCTCAATCAATGGCTCAACGGAATCTGTATAGAAGAAGAAATACCAGGTGACTACTGAAGAAAGCTCCGATGAGAACTGGCAATTAAGTTACTTTTATCACAATGCAACAAGTAAAGAAATTTACTATGCAGCATTATACTACGGAGAATAAAAACAGAAATAGATAGGACCAATTGGATTTTGACAAGAGTATTCCTGTGTTGATCAAATTGCTACACTGAGGAAGACAAAAAAGCCTACGAAAGGCAAGGAAAGCACCAAAAGCATTTGCGATGTTAATACCTGTCTATAGAAGCAACAGCTTAAGACCCAACACCAATAATGCTATTTCATACCAACGTAGAATCAGTTCTTTGTATGAACCAGAGACTTGGAGAGAAGCAGCTTCCTCCATCAAGACACTCTAAGTTTTTATAAATCACTGCTCAGAAACATTGAGTGAGGTAGTCAGATACCACAAGCAACGTTGATCTATGTTTGAGAAACAAACAGCAACCCATAGACATCAATGCCAGTTGTCTACACTCTAAGAAAACCATACAGTTATATCACAAAACATGGATGCTATAGGGGCCTTCTTAAACTTACCAAGAGGTATGAGCAGAGCTCATTGTTGAAGTCACCATGGTGACTTCAAGATGTAGAATAACAATAAGAGCGTTGAACTGTGTATTTGTAGAAACTTTTTATCTTGTGCATTTACTTCATGTCCTTTGATTGTTTACGACAGGTGTTTGTCTCTCCTGCAGCGTGGAGTCCGTAAAAAGATCCCCCGTGCGAGAGATGAGTGCTCTCTAGAATTTCAGTTATGGTGTGCTTTTCTTGTGGGAACCTCTCATATGGATACACTGTGATATTTTGACATTTCATCTTTTTTTTTAATTTAAAAATATTATTCTGACCACCTGTTTATATTTCCCGCACCTCATGCTTTTATTATGTCCAGTTTCCTTACAGACGATTCGATGAGTGTCCTAGCTGTGGCTGTTAATATGTTGTGATTGTCTTCTGCTAATGTTTTTGTCGGGCAACGGATGACATTGATTGTCAGAATACATTGCCAGTTGATTTTATGTTTGTTGAAGATCCCACACCCATGAGCGTAAATTAACATTGATATAGCGTTGTTCGGCATCTAGCAATGAATTCCGCTCAAACCGGTGCTAGGAGTCGCCTTGAACTTATAATGAGTTATGAGCACAGTTAATCGTTGAAGACCTCATGGTGATTTCGAAATGAAGAACAACAATAAAGGGGTCATTAAATTGCTTGGTTTAACCGTGTATTTGTAGAAACTTTGTCTCGGGTGCATTTACTCTATATTCTGTCATTGCTTATAAGAGTGGAACCCTCAGGTTAAAAGAAAAGTTACGATCAAATAACACCTGGCGCAGAAGACTGGCATCAGATCTGCGGGAAATAAACTTAACATGGGGAGAAAAAAAATGGCTCAAGATGGAAACAAATGGAACGCAAACTGTAATCATCCTATGCTTCCAAGGAACGAAGAGGATTAATCAAATGAGAATTTATAGTAATAAATGGTAAGATCATTATGTGAGAGGAAATTTAATGTTGTAAATTAGCAATAAATCGGTTTTTCATACTTTTTCTTTAAAATAGTATTGTGTGGAGTAAATCTAAAGTTACAGGCTAAATTCCCAGCCTTAACAGAGATCTTGATTTGATCAACCTTGTATTAGAGTTTCCAATCCTTAGAGAGTTTCCAATCCTTTAGTCATATTAGTCTTAGGTGGAGCGAAATGTTGGTCCGGAGCACCTGGTCTGGAAATTGACGGGCTATTCTTCCAGTAGTTGAAAACCATGACCCCTTTTCTAGAAAAAAGTTAATGGATTTCTATACCTCATTCTAGACATATGTGTTAAAGTATAGAACCCTTCTTACAGAACAATTTGGATTTATCTACATGTCAAGTCAATATATGAATCAAACAGTCAAATAAGTTGTTAGAATGCAATTATAATCAACTGATTCTTGCTGAAAGATGCTTTTATGATATATTTATGTTACCTATCAAGACACTTGGTTAAAAAAATTATACCACTTTCTAGACAATTCAGCTAAAAATGCAACCCCGTTTGTCGGAACATGCCCGGCACAACATATATAGGCAGTGTCCCCCCCCCCCGCCAGGAATCTTGGCTTACACAAATAAAATCAAGAAAACCACCAACAAAGGTACGCAACAACCCAACTCCTCTGTATTTCCGTTCCATTTTGGTAAATGTTCTGAGAGTCTCAAAGACCATGTTTTGAGTCTTCTAAGCAACAAAAACGTTATGAACTTTGTTCTAATCAAAACAAACATTTTTACTGAGTTTTAGAATTTTTTTATTCCAATTTTGAATTGATTTAACTTTAATTTCAGAAAATAGAATTTTGGGTATCAGAAAACTTTTTTGATTAAAAAAAGTATCAGAAAATAATGAATATAAATAAGGCACCTAATATCGATTTTTTTTATACCAGTATCAAAATAATTTGCTATATAAAAAATCGAACTTCTGATATCAAAAAGCAAGGACTATACGTCCTTGCAGAAAGTGAGAAACTAATGGCAAAACGGTGCCTCATACACGCTTTAAAGTTAATTAGGTCTCTGTTAAAAAAATAGGTTAGTTCATTGATACACTTCCCTTGTAGTTTTATTTAAGATGTCATTTCACGAAAGGAATGTACAAAAATAATAAAATAGCCAACAAGACCTTTTCGTTGAGTTTATCGCCAGCTAAATTTGTCTTATACAACATTGGCGGATCCAGACCCGGGAGGGGGTGTAACTTCCATTATTTTGGTATACGGGGATGGCAATTTTTTATGAGACAATAGAATTATTGTGATTAATTTTTTTCCTTAAATGTACAATATCACATTTGATTTTTAGCTCGCCGGGACGAATATCCGGAGAGCTATTGTCATACCCCCGGCGTCGGCGTCGGCGGCGTCAGCAAAACTTTAACCTGGCTTGTGGAATTGATACCTGAAGAGCTAGGGTGTTGATATTTGGTAAGTGACTTCCTTGTGATGAGAGCCTTCTTCTGGTACCATACTTGTAGACATTTTGACCCTGGCCTTGGCCTGAGGGCAAGTTTTAAAAAAACTTTAACCTTGCCTCTAGAAGGTAGGCTTTTAGTGGTAGGGTGTTCATATTTGGTATGTAACTTCATTATGATGAGAGCTTTCTAGTGGTACCATATTTGTAGACATTTTGACCTTGACATTGCCCTGAGGGCAATTTTTTTTAAACTTTAACCTTGCTTCTAGAATGACTTTCTTGTGATGAGAGCTTTCTGGTGGTACCATATTTGTAGACAATTTGACCTTGACCTTGCCCTGAGGGCTATTTTTAAAAATCTCTAACCTTGCTTTTAGAATTAAGTTGTTTTTTGGTAGGGTGTTCATATTTGATATGTAACTTCCTTATGATGAGAGCTTTCTAGTGGTACCATTTTTGTAGACATTTTGACCTTGGCCTTGCACTGAGGGCAGTTTGCTTCTAGAATTAAGTTGTTTAGTGCTATGGTGTTTATATTTGATATGTGACTTTCTTGTGATTAGAGCTTTCTGATGGTACATTTCTACAACTTTCAAATTTATTGTGCATTGAGGTCACTCTTCGATCCCCGGCGAACTATCACGGTTGTCTTTTGACAACTCTTGTTATAATTTTCATGTTAAACCAACGGTATTTTAATATATTTGGGTCCTAAATTTAGTGCTGTTATATAAATTTGGGGTATGTTTTACGTACCTGAGTATATAAATTCGGGGTATGTTTTCGAGATCGATTTGGCACATCCCTACCTGAAAATACACCAAGTTACCCCCCCCCCCCCGATCCAGAGGGGGTACCGGGGGTTGGAACCCCCTTTTTCTGGACAATTACCCCAAAAAAAATTTCGCGCCTCGCTCCACAATCGGCGAAATTTCCTTGCATTTCTTTTTCTAATTGCCTGGATCCGCGCCTGTACAAGGTGGAAAAAATGGAACATATCGCCGGTGCATGCTTTTGTAATTTTAAATACAATACAATACAATAATATACAATATTTTATTAGTGTAAACACATTTACAATAAATGTTCATAAGTCATAAACAAATACATACAAACTAACATATCTCTAGCAATACTAATTTCCTGAAGTGGCGGTGTCATTTGGCAATGATGTATTCAATTAAAGCCTTAAGTAATATTATTGAACTGCTGTTTAAAATGAAATACAGGTTGTTGTAAAGGAGTTTATTTTTAGATTATTTCTTTTCAAGTTTTGGATCAGTTCCTGTCTGTAGATAGATGCCGGGCAATTGATAAAGAAATGTTTCTCATTTTCGACTCTAGAGGTAGTACATTTTAGACAAGTTATGTTTTTTTGGGGAATACTTTTATACCCTCCTCTCTCAAGAGAGTGCACTTATCCTATATTTACTAAGTGTATCTCTATCTTCTTTATATTTGCAGATGTCTACCAGGAGCTCTTGTATTAATTTTATGAATATTATTGTAAAATTCTATTTTTTTTATTTTCATCCAGGCAATTTTTGTTGTTGGTTTTGAATGGCCTGATCCAGAATTCTTCGCTGAATAAGTGCATGCCATATTTTGTTTAATATTGTGATGGTTGGACTTCAGGTGGCTTAGACCTAGATTATATATAATTTTTGTCACTGAGGGAATCCATTTGTTGTTTTGGGGAATATTACTGTATATTTTACCCACTAAATTATTGTCTGAGTTTGAAATATGTTCCCAGAATTTGATTATTAATTAGGCTATTAACAAGGACGTATAATTGTAAGCCAAAATAGTATCCTGTGAAATAAGATCCAAATGGAACAAATGTTATTGATATATCTATTAGATTTATTCCGTCTGGAGATTATTTCACCAGATGAGCAGTAAATAACTTCCATCTGGAGATTATTTCACTAGGTGAGCTATGAAATATGTTCCTTTGGAACTTAACAGTGGATACTATAAACCGTTACATAATGAGATCTCATTATAAGTCCTTGGCTATTAAGTTCGGATAGGCAGGCAACATTTGTTGCCTTGCTAAGTAAACCGAGAACTTCTTTGACAAATTTAATGTGTAAGTGTTCAAAGGGATCTGTGTCCTTGAAGTTAAAGTCAACACCCCAAATTTCACATCCATTCAAATTTAAGAGGACTGAAAAAAAAATTGGTATTACCTCCCTTTATTGCAATCTCCATGCATTCAAATTACAAAAGCATGTACCGGCGATGTTCCATTTTTTCCACCTTGTATAAGACACATTTAGCTGATAAACTCAACAAAAAGTTATTGCATACAAGTGGAAACAACTATCTTTTGGGTTGTAAGTTAAATTTATTTTCTCTGCACAGTGACACTGACTCTGACATGATGAAATAAGGTTGCCAATGAAAAGGGGGAGGGTAGGTCATTTCTGAGCTAGCTAACTATGCTTGTATCAATCCGCTTGTTTCGAACTTAACATAGAATATATTTTATTTATCAAATCTCTGGTCCATATGGCTACATGAGCTTATACATAAATAAGGTGCTAAATGCACTGCACAAACAAGTGCCTGTGATCTCGCAGTACTTCGAATCACCGAAAACACCGTGATTCACCAAAAACACGGATAAAACACCAAAAACACCACTGGAAAGTGCGAAAACACCATTAATTCAATAGCTACCACCCCAAAATAGGTTGTTAAGGTGTTCTTATAAATATTTCATGATGATTTAGATCACTATGGATGATTTTGACGTACTCTGAACATTCCAATTCGAAAACAATATGGCGGCTGCGAAAGAGTGATAACTCTTGTCAAATAAAACGCATATTCTAATTGTAGTTTCAATCCATATGTATTTTTAGTTTTACTTTGATAACAATGACTACTACTATAAAAAGCATAATAGTAGTAGAAATTACATTGTTTGTACTTTAAAACATTATTTGAAAGACATTTGCTCATTTCTTAGTCTGTGATTGAAAGACATAATAATAAGAAACCGTCTTCATTTTAGTATGTTTTTTCGCACCTTCCAGCGTTGTTTTCGGTGTTTTACCCAGTGTTTTTGGTGAATCCCGGTGTTTTTGGTGATTCTATGTACCCGTGATCTCGACCAGTGGGATTTGAAGGTACAAATCCCAGCAAAACTAATGTTGAAAACTCATGCAAAGAAAGCAGTTGATAATTACTGGTCTAAACAGTTGATAGATGATTGTTCTGTAAAAAGTTCATTAATCTACTGCAATTTTATTGAGTTAAAAATTGGAACTCAGGGTTCGCGCTGGGCTTCGCCAATGTCGCAATTTGCGGTTTTATTTTCATTCTGGCGACAAAAAAACGTTCCTGGCAATTTTTTTGGCGACAACGTTTTTCAAATCAACTTGCCGGTATTATCCAATTTTTACCCTTCTTAGTTGAAACCTTTCATGATTTTTGTTGTTAAAATAATCATAGGTAATAATTAAATGTCAATTCATAGCCTCTGGCAACAACATTGCAGTCCATTGATTATTTCCGGTCATCTGTTGATTGTATTACCTGTTTATTTACCTGTGCATGTGCCAAAATGAATTGTGACAGATACAAGCACAATCAAAGGAATCAAAGCAATTGAAAGAGTATTATTATACACTAAAATCTTATACTTTTCATTTTTTTTTTTTCGTTTAATATCACTTCTTATTTTCATAAATGCTCACGAAAACAAATGGATTAGATTATGCAATTATGAAGTTGAGTTACTTCCCCTTTTCTATGTTGTGAAAACAAAATTAAAGAGGCTTTGAGTGTTACTTTTTGCTATAAATTGTATATCAAGTTTATAAAATAAAAAAATTGAACTAATTTTAAGGGATAATATTGAAGTTTAACAAACTTTATTCAAATAATTGCAAATTCAATTTTTGTTTAATATGTTTATTGACCTATTTAAAGAAAAACTATTTATTTGAAACTTGACAAGCTGATTAAAATGCATGCAAATTGACCTATCTCCCTCAAATGGGGAAGATACCAGAGTCATCAAATCCGAAGAAAGCCTACAATGACATGGAAGTAGAATATTCACTTCTTGCTGAAGACAGATTTACAAAAATTCAATGGTAATGATGTCGAACCAACTTGTCCGTTGTGTCGTTTAGAAAATGAAGATATCATCCACTTTCTCTTGAAATGCAACTCTCTTCTTCAGTATATAGAACCCAATGTTTAAATGACTTAAAATTTGAATTAGTTAACAGCTTTAGTCAAAATTTCTGGGAACCTCTACAATCTGAACCTATTTTGCTATCTTATCCCATTTTGGATGCACCGTATCTGGTACAGAAAAACCTTTTACCAGATGATACTGCTTTTCTAGAGTCAATTGAAATTATAACAAGGAAGTTGTGTTTTAATTTACACTGTGGTAGAACATTTTTAATTAATTCATGTAAATAAATGGTCAGGTGTGGGAAATTGCTCAAATCCTTTGACAAATGTATATATTTTATATCAAATTGATTGAAAATTGTGCTCCAATCAACTGGAGGATTCTACGTACAAGAGGAAGAAGAAGTGCCGGACAATGGCAGTGAAAATTGACTATTTTCAAGTTTCTGGACTTTCCTTCCTGATTAAGCAGCTATTAAGTGTTATTTACAACATAAAATATAACGGGAGGTTTACAGAAAAAATGCTTCATTATCATGATTATATAGATTGCAGTGAAAGATTGGAAATTTCTAAGTGAAATAAAAGTGGTAATTAACTCTGAAATTATTTTCTATAATTTCGCTCTAGGGAGTGATGTCATAAAAAAGATGTTGTCAACGTTGTTGCTAAGTAAACTTCTCAGCAGATGAACATCAAAAACGTAGTTTGTGAAATGATTCTGAAATTAACCACCAATATATAGAGAAGAAGATCTATATAATAAAAACAATAACTAATCCTAGATGCTGATTATGGAAAATATTAAACTCATGACCAAAAAAAACGCCAATTTTATACCTTGGAAGATGGAAAGCATACTCATGTCCTGAAGTTTATAGTGTTATATTTAGCATGTTTGTGTATCATGACTTTGGTCTTTTATTTCTGGTGTTCTCATATTTGCTGTGAATTTTGGCTCTGATTTATTTAATCTACTTAAGTTTTGTTCTTTCGGCATTCTTCTGCAATTGTTTCAATATAGATATTTTTAAGATTTCAAATAAAAATAAACTTGGTACGCAGTTCAGAGGCTATCCCTCACTGTACCTTTTTGTAAGTGGTTAAAACTCCTTGGTTTCTATAATTGTGCTGCAATTTTTGATGACAAATTTCCATTTAAATGTATCAATATAAGTCTGAACAATAAATAATACAACTTTCTATCTCCGATATCTTGACCAAACAAAACAAAACAATGATATAGTATCAATTAACAATACAGGGGCGGATGCTGGATTGTCATAAGGCCGGACTGTTGTAAGGCCGCATTATCTAGAAATCCTTTCAGCAAATTCACCTGTACAGGTGATTGTTAATTGGAGACCACATCACAGAATGTTAGGGTGAGCTGGAAGGCCACACAAAGTAGTTAATATTATAATAAACACCAAAAGGTTAATATTGTACAAAATGTGAATATAATTAAGTGAGAATATCCTGAAATAAAAAAAAAGGAACATCTCACCTATTCTCTTCATGCCCGTTTGCACATTAGGACCAAATACACTGCCTCCAATTTAGTTGGTTTAATGCTGCCACTCTTGCCTGTGCCCATGTATTCATCCCCCAGGTGTTCCTTCTTTTGTTCAGTTGTTCTCCTCCATGTTGCTTTTGGCTGAACTAACTCGAAATGGGTCAATTTGAACCAGTATAATTGACAACTTTCAAGTTTCTGGAGTAACCTCCCCTGATTAATCATAGCAAGAGCTATGTTAGATATGTTGAATATTATTACAGCATACAACAAGAGGAATCCAAAGAAAAAATCCCATTGAAATCTACTAAAAAATAAAGAATTTTAAGTAATCTGCACATTTGCAATTTTGGCCCCTAATAGATCGGAGAGGGAACAAGTCAACAAAGATAAAAATTCTGACAGTTGAAATGCCATGTTATTTTTAAGGTGGTTGGCCACCTTATTGCGAAGACCAGGTTCCAAATAATGCACTACAGCTTTTGCTTTTATCATAATACATTTCAAACTGCTATAAAACAACGGCAGTAGAATACCGAAGGAACAAGGGAAGCGATGACTACAAAAATCGAAGTCCAAAGACATGGCAGAAAC
>MJUU01027787.1:104922-118439 GCA_002080025.1 Modiolus philippinarum
AAAAATATTTGATTCCAATTTGGGTATGAAAGTTTCAGAGACCAGTTATTTCTTGAAATTCTACCTGGCAACCACATCTAATTATAGGCTAAATTACGACAATGCACTGAGCGGGCGAGACATTAGGTTCCGCGGAACCTTTACTAATTTTTGGTAAATTTCAAGACACTGGAACCTGTACAATCTTCTAGATGAATATTTTGAATGCCTTGCAAATCCAAATTATTGGTTGCTCTGAAAGACAACTTTTTTACCTATCCGTTAAAGTGCAACACATTTTGTGATTCTAAAGTGCAACATTATCTGGTTCTACACTGGATGGAATATATGTTTGATCTTTGTAGAGAAAGTCTAGGCATGCACTTATATGGATGTAAAGCTAGAGTGGTATTTTTCCACAAAAGCATTCAATACCTTAACTATAGATATCTATTCTATGTTCTAATACTACGAAAGCCAGTTGCAATATTAGTGGTATTTTATATCATTTGATATATTACATATTTGTTATTTGTAATTTACGGAATATGGAATGCTCCATTTTTTGTGTCTTTTTATACGACCGCAAAAAAAATTTGAGGTCGTATAATGGTATGGCGCTGTCGTCGTCGTCGTCGTCTGTAGACACTTGTTGTTTTTCTGTCAATAACTTAAGTTCCGGTTGATCAATCCTTATGAAATTTTAAAACAATGTTCCTTGGCACAAAAGAAAGACTTTGGGTGGTTTTGGATTTTGTGGCCCCTCCCGTTTTTAAAAAAGGGCCAAAAGGGCAAAATTGGGTGTATTCACATAATTGCCTGTAGAATTTTTATTATTCATCAGATTTTGATGGGGTTTCTTTCAGTGTGCTCCTGAGGAAATTTCCAATCAGTTGTATGCCAACGGATTTCACGTCGCATGTACCGTTGATGAGATAAATGGGGCCAAAAAGGGGCGAATCACAAAAATTTTATTTTTTTAATTTTTAGTCCGATTTTGATGCAGTTTTTTTCAATGGATTCGTCATGAGATGGCGCAAAACTATTTGATAACATGTATCCTTTTGGAGCTATGAGGGGCCAAACGGGTCCAAAATTGGAAATGTGCAGATTACATAAAATTTTTATTTTTCATAGGATTTCGATGGGATTTTTTCTTTACATCTCTCCTGTCTTAAGCTTTCAGTAGTATGTCAACATGTTTTGTGTATCTCTTATCGTTTCTGAGCTGTAAATGGTCAAAAGGGTCAAAATTTAGAAATTTACAAATATGTAAACTCTTTTTTTTCTCATTGGATTTAGATGTTTTTTTTTGTTTTTTTGTTTAGCTTGTGTCCAGCTAATTACTGTTTCAGTCTTCTTATTGTATCCATCTAGTTACTGTTTCAAGCTCTTTACTGTGTCCACATTCACTTTATATTGCACATGTTCAAATATCTGTGGTCGATATGCTGCGGTCATATCATGCTGCGCTCCGCGTAGCGCTTTATTATGAGTTAGTGTTGTCTTTTTTTTGTATTTTATTTTTAAAAATATCTGCAAGCTAAGAGCTGTGGTTAAACTAGTTCTAAGTTTGTGCTCATTTATCAGTGGCAGATTTTGGGGGATGGGGCGACCCCCCTTAGTTTGGAACAAATTTTAAATTCCTAGAGTTTTTTTCAGACAATTTGGTTCTGCACCCCCTTTTTGAAAAATTATTTGGTCGCCCCCTATCTTAGCAAAACGCCACTGTTTATGTATCTTTTAAATTATATATTGTATGAGTGTCTTAGTCTGGCAAATTAACACAGGATCAAATTAAAACACATTTAATAATCTTCTTTAAATGAATTATTTAACACATAATATATTTCATAAATTGTTTCCTGCAGCAGAGATTAGTTCTAAGTAAATCAAAAATTGGTTGGGATAGCACTGGATTCTGTTTGACACACATAATTTGTAAATATTGTTTTAAAAAAAACATAGAGGCCAATCGTTCCATAAGGGCTATCAGCACTTTGATTACATGTTGCACTCTAACTTGACAACCCTATGGCCAATTCACTTCAAACTTTGTAGAGGTATTGGGTATGATGGCCTCACGATCTCTATACTTTTTTCGTGAAATTTTGATTTTTCTTACAAGAGTTATGGGACTTTATTCGTCAATTTTTAGGCAATTTTTTACATGTCACGCTCTAACTCAACAACCCTTTTGCCAATTCATTTCAAACTTTGTAGAGGTATATGATATGATTGCCTCACTATCTGTATACTTTTTGTGAAATTTTGATTTTTCTTACAAGAGTTATGGGTCTTTATTCGTAAATTTTAAGGCAATTTTTTACATGTCACGCTTTAACTCAACAACCCTTTTGCCAGTTCACTTCAAACTTTATAGAGGTATTGGATATGATGGCCTCACAATCTGTATAGTTTTTTGTGAAATTTGGATTTTTCTTGCAAGAGTTATGGGACTTTATTCATAAATTTTAAGGCAATTTTTTACATGTCGCCCTCTAACTTGACCACCATTTGGCCAATTCACTTCAATTTTGTAGAGGTATTAGGTATGATGGTCTCACAATCTGTGTACTTTTTTGCGAAATTTAGATTATTCTTGAAAGAGTTATAGGACTTTATTTGTCAAATCTAAGGCAACTTTTTACGTGTCGCACTCTTATGTATAAGTACTTTGATCAGCTCACTTCAAACTTTGCAGATTGATTTGTTAAAGAGATATCAAGTTCAATTAGGCAGTTATAGGTGCTTCTAAATTGAGAACCCCTTACCTTAATCACTTAAAGTTTTCAAGAGGTGACGACGGGCGTATCATGTGACTTGGCGCAGCTGTTTATTGACTTATACTTGTGAAAAAAATTGAACATATTTTGGGTTCATAAGAGATAGCAGTTTTGGAATTGAAAATTTTAAAAAATTTGGTTGGGTATCATGTTAAGACTTGTTTAATATTTGTTTATTTCTATATTTTTTTCACAGGGTTAAATGTACAGTTTTTCTCACCCCAGCATATAAGGTGTCTATGTGGACATTCACCAGTGCACAGAAAGACCTTATATCAGTCAACAAACACAAGACAGTATTCAAATTCATCAACAGATGGGAATCATGGGAAGGATCACAGAGGACCCAGATTTAGAAGTAAACATCTATGGATGGTTCTGGCAGGGACAGGATTGTTTTCTTATTCAGTAAGTAATTTTTTAACTATGATGTAAAAAATAAATACAAAATTTAATTAAAAAAAAAAAGAAAATTTTAATGCTCTATACCAGATGGACAGAATTGGTGGTATTAAGCATGTGGTCTAAAAAAAAACAGGCCACTGAAATTGTAAATGCCTGTGCAATCAACTGCTGACATTAAATCAGTGTTTTCAAGTTATTGAAACATTATATTCAGCAATATATAATATCTGTTTTAGCACAAACATTTAACCTGACTGTTCGGTTCTCACTTATTTTGCCACTTTCACTCTGACTCACAAGTCCCTTATTGTAGGTCTAAGAAGTGTAGGAAGACATATAGTGCAGAGTTTTTGAAATTTGTCGGACCTGCCGGACATTTGGGCAGAAAATGACAAGGTCCGCCAAAAACATCGGGAATACCGGTCCTGATGTCCGACAGAACAAACATTGGAAATGATCCCCTTTTTAAACATTGTCGCGAATGCTTCCACTTTATTCAAAGAAAACATTTTTAGAATGCATCGAATCCAATTACCGCTGATGTTTTGTGTAAGTATTCACTTAAAGGGAAAATTCACAACATTTTGAATAAGACCTAAATTTACTCTAAGTATTATTGTGAACATGTTGACTAAGTTTTAGGTAAAAATTCGCACGGGTATAGGAGAAAAACGATAGTTATTATTCATTTCTTGTACAATTTTTAGCTGGGTGACGTCACTTGGCTAGATCTTGGTCGTTTTAAAATCCAATCATACCACTGTTGTTATCGTTATTTAAAGCGTTCAAGTGAGATTGTGAAATAACTAATTACTGTAGAAAAACACGGACAAGCGTGTTACCTTTTTGTCTAAATCTTGTTTTTTTCTTTCAGCATAACTTCTTCGTCAATTCCAAATTAAATACCAAATTTATTGTGAAATAGAATTTGCTGCTGATGTTTTAAATCGATGCAAAAAGATTACAGAAAAAGTAGTTCAAAATAACAACAAACATTTACTCTCTATTATTATCCTCAAAACAATCTAGGAAGTAACAAATATGTGTACACACATACGCGCAAGGTCCTGAGTTCCAGTGATAAAAAATTAATACCTTTGTAGTGATGTAATCATCAGAGGTTAATAAACAACCAAATATACAGAATCAACGTACCTTGTCAAATTTTACCTGTGTCATGCCCTAAAGGTAAATATGGCGTGTGCTGCACTAATTACAGGTAGAAAAGGCACACTCCTGTTTATGAAAAAAATCGCTTATAACACCATAAAAAATCTAATTTGAATTGCTTCACCTGTATTAAATAAATGACGGATACTGGATAAAATTTAAAAGACAGATGCAGTTCGATCAGATTTATACGTTTCTGCGAGGGTCGCCCATTGTAAAAAAGTTCCATTCACCCTCAAAACTGGAGGATCTGAAAAGGTTGAAATGCTTTTATTTCGTGCAGAAATTTGACAAAAATGACAAATTAGCCTACACCTTTTTTTTTCATGACCCCCTTTCAGTAGCTGAATCCGCCTGTGCTAAAACTTCAGTAGGGACAATATTGTAATCAATATATTAGTCCCACTGAGCTTATGTATATAAACATTAACGTAATAAAAGGCTGATTTTCGTAATGTCTTCAACATTTTACAATACAAGTGATTTTAAATGCTTATGTGTCATGGGTTCAAGTTGTCTGAAAAATTGATAAACTTATAAACTTCGTTTATACAGTTGTCTTATACTGTAAACCACAGAGATTAGGCTGTGTTCAGTATACGAAAGTTAAAGTCTGTTTCACTTCCTTTAGATAATGGAAATTCTCTTCTGCTAACTTTAGATATTACATATTTCGGCACCGGATTTTGCATGGTTGTGTAAAAAGATAATACACTTCTGGAACCACTTTTAATTTGATGATTTCCAATACATGTTGAAAGAAAAAACACTTTTTAAAAATGCTCCATACTTTTAAATGGGTGATATTTTCCGCGCTCAATTATCGACTAGACTGGACCATTCTGAATTAGGTATAGGCAGGTATATCTTATAGTCAGATGATAAGCAAGTCTCACTTTGGCTTTTACCATGTGCTTGAACCCCCTTTTGATTTAAGAAAATACATACCTAAATGATAAAATTCAACAAAATACTTAAACGTGTAATTGAAATATGCATGCATTAAACCCAAAAGAAATATTTGTAATAAATTGTGAATGTACTGCTAATTTCTATTCGGTGTTTACAAACAAAGAATCCGTGGATAAGTACAAACAAAGAATTCGTGGATAACAATTGTTAACCCCGAACGAGTACACCTTGCTATTATTAGGTAGGTCAACTCGGGTTATTTAATTCATCAAGTTACTTGGTCGCCCTTAAAATAGAACAATCCAACACTTAGACATTTTCACCTGTTTGAAGGAAATTGTGAAAATGCACATGACTGCAGACTTTTGTGCATTTGGTAAACGGCGAATTCAATGTTTTTCAGTTATGTATGATCAATTTTGATATACATACCAAATATGATAAAAATCAGTTTTAAAATAAAGCTGAAATCGTGAGATTTCCATTATCTAAAGGAAGTGAAACCGACTTTAGTATTTGAACGTTTATATGCAGTTTTACGACACTTTTTATTGCATTTTACAATCTTATTTCAATGCCATATATGCATGGGTTTTATGTGAGTCGAGCACAATACCAAGACCCTGAGCATGCGAAGTTGATGAAATTAACTTTTATAATATGATCGAGTTTATGCACTTTTAGATTATTGTTTTTTTTTTTTATTGAAATTGACTCTTATGATTTTATACATCTGTGTGTTCCAACGATTCAGCATATGCTACCCTAAAACTTTATGTGCACAAAAATACGATAAATAAAATGTCCCTTAGCAAAGAACACTACATCAGATTTGGCTTGCACGTTGTATTTTTTTTATATATATATTATGCACCAATTTCATAACAAGCCGTCTCCTGCGCGACAATATAGCATGACATACCAACGTAGATCTAATGTAAATACAACTGCAATCGGTTTCCAGAAAAAAACAAGATAGAAGTTTCTACCCCGAGTTTCTACTGTTTGTATTTATAACACGAATAATAAGTCTAAGGTGTGTGTCTCATACCGATTCATGCATAAGGTGCGGAGTTGATTTTGTACACGAGATCGTCATTTTTCCAGGTAAGATCGAGTGATTTATACAGGTAGAAGTGGTCGGAGGTGTGTGACACCTGTCATCTCAACAAGCACTTAATACACGGGGGACTACACAATATGCTGTGTACACGTCTGTAACTATGAGTACTTCATGTATAATGAATCCTAAGTTCTACAATGTTTTCTTTTGATTTGTGAACACGAGAACTTCGTAAAACTACTTCTGGATACATTATCAATTTAATGGTATATTTTTAACAAATTGTTTCAAATATTCAGCTCTTTATTGAATAAATTATAAATAGTTGAATTTAGTGAAAGAAATTACTTTGTATTTGGACAGATCAGAGATATGTACTTGCTGTTTTGACACAGGCTTATCGAGTTTTGGTATTTTTTGGTCTTTAGGTATCACATGACTTTTTAAAGAGACAAGACGACAATATGGCGGTTGATACATCGGGATCTGCTTACAATTAATTCAGTCTTGTACAGTTATCAAAGACAATTGAACAGTAATACATATGTTTATATGCTAACTAAGATATGAAGAATAAAATATTGAATTTTTATTTTTTTGCGAATTTTCCCTTTAAGAATTGCCAAAAATCAAGTAAAATCGGTCTCAATCAACTGTCAACAAAGTTGCAAATGGCGATTTCCGAACTTCTGGTTTTATAAATTACGGAACCGGATACGGGAAACACTTTCCGGATTTTATAAACTATTACGTTTTGCAGAAACCATTAAAAATATTAACTGCACATTTTTAGGGCAAGTGCAGTTGGAAGGTGGCAGCAATAATATTGTACCATGATTGGTTCTCAAAATCTTGTGAATATAAAATGTCTATTTGTCAGTATAATATTTAGAAATGGTGTTATCATGTACTTAATTTTTAAAGTAGTTTCCAAAATATAAAATTTGGCAAAATAAAATAAAGTCTAATAAATAAATGAAGCAGATGACAGTGACATTAACAATAGGATGCATCAATCACTGTCTTAAATTCATCTCTTGTCAAGGAAAATTTCCAAGTATATCTGCACTCTAATACTCAGTGTCTTATGTTGAATACCTAGAATTCAATCTATCGTATGCTGGCTAATATAATTTGTAACTAGCTCCAAAATCAACCTATTTCAAATAGGAGTAATCAATTTACTAGTGAATATGATTTCCGATCAAATGCGAGTCAAAAAGGGGGGGTTAATTAATACAGCGAATTACATATACTAGTAATATAGCAGAAGGACAGAAAGACAGATAACATACAATATATATTGTTAAATATATTGTTAATCAAGGCAATCCTAAAGGGACAAAAAATCAGAAATTTAAAACAAAATTTATTTGAAATTTAGTTGATTATTAGTACATACAGAGGACGCAAATTAAAACTAACACATACTGCAGAAGACAAAATTTCTGTTTTTTATTTGTTTAAAAAAAAAAATGTAGGTCTGGCAAATATTCATAGGGTCCAGCAAAAATTTTGTGAGTGCTGGACCTATGTCCAGCAAAATGAAAACCAATTTCAATATGTCTGATAGTGATGAATAAAGCATATTCATGTTCCTGCAGTTATCTGCATTGTATTCTAATATGACTCTTTTCTTTCGCTTTGGAAATAAAGCTATGTTCTAATTCCAACAATATTTTTTTAGCACATATGTATATTTTTTACAAAGAACATACTGCATATTTTGTATAAATAAAGTTTTAAATAATGAATCACCAAAAATGCCACATCAAATAATGTCAATAATAGAAATTTATGGCAGTTACTGAGTTAAAAACTCGGAACTGAAATTCACATAACCGTAACCTAGCAACAAATGTCATAGTGTTATGAAATTATAAAATATTATATCTATGTTGCATATCATGCTCTACAATTTAAATATAAAATTTTTAATTTTTAACGTTAATAAAATTATAAATTTGAGTTTTATTCCTTTAATTTTCTGTTTTGGCTTCAAATACAACATGACTAAGATGTCATATAAATCAGAAATACAACCAGCTTACACTTATACCTGCTTCGATTTTAAAGTATCCATATTTTATATATTCTATAACAAATTAACTTATGAGCCAGTTGTATTAATAAAACAATGAACATCGATCTCTCTATCTCCATTTATGTGTGTTTGTATGCAGTATTCGGACATCTTTCAGTTCTAGTGTCAAACCCAATAATGATCTCTAAGAGCCGCTTCGAATATTCAAAACGCTTTTTAAATATATTAGAATCGAAATAGATTATTGCAATTGGGCTCTATGCAAATTAGAACATGGGCAGACCTTATATTTGTCTTCATTTTATACCTCGCTATCGCTTGGTGTCAAATATTGACAAATATAAGGTCTGCCCATGTTCTAATTCACATAAAGCCCGCTTGCAATAATCTATGTTACTGACTGTAATGAGATTCCCACGCTTTGTTCCAGTGACCCTCTTATTAAGGTAGTTCTGGCCCAGGGGACTAAAAAGAAAACCATAGATTTTTCTTATGTTTCTATGATTTAAAGTTTATTTCATTCACTTCAAAATTTGAAAAAAAAATCCATGGGTCACCAGACTTGTTTTTCCCTGAGAATCTTCCAAAATTAGTATGATTAGATCTTTTAATATGGTTTATATATGAAGAAAATACTATTTTTGTATGTATAAAAACATAGATTTTGGTGAAAATGTAATACAAAGTATGTTAAAGAAATCCCCTTGAAATATGAAATAAAAAATAGGTGTTACCAACCATATTTTTGATAAAATTGTTAATATGTGGTTTTTCCCTTATTATATCCTTAGAATTATCTCCCCTAAATAAATTAAGAATTTTTCAAAAAGTGACATATTTTGTAAGCTAGAAGCATTAAATATTGCTTACTTCATCTATATTATCAATAAACTATTCAAAAATCATTTTAACGACAATTTAATTTTAAATTCAAAGTTTCATCAGATGCGCGAGATGGATGCACAGTTTTAGACACCAGAACCACCTTAAGACACATAACTGTCATAAAAATATCATTTTAGAAAATCCTATTATTTACATGAAAAGACAAAACATTCTTAGAAATATTACTAATATGTTATTTTGACACGACCGTCTTTACAAATCCTGTCTTAAAAAGACTTTAAAGTCTTGCATAAAATATAAATGTCTTATAACATGTATAAAGACAAAACCATCCTGAAAAATCATTTCTTGCATTAAAACATATCTTATCAAAAGTAACTAAAGTTCTAGTAGAAGAAATATTATGATATAAACTTTTGAATAATTCTTCTTCCCTTAATAATAAATATATTATATAAACTTTTGAATAATTCTTCCCTTAATAATAAATATATTATATAAACTTTTGAATAATTCTTCTTCTCTTGATAATAGATATATAGTTATTTCTGGCAGCCATGTTTTTTATCGGTTCGGAACAAAATGAGCAGTCTTTGTAAAGAACCTTCCATACATCATTCCTGTAAAGTTTGAATAAAAAAAATTTCAACTGTCAAAAACATATTTTGTAATAGTTTATCATTTGTTAGAATATACAAAGGCATAACAGGCTAAAAAGATTTTTTTTTCAAGGTATGGAAAGCTAGACACAGTTTACTAGATCTTGTCAATGTTTGTGTTGTTTATGCTGATGAATCTACAGAAAATACCTCTACAGAGACTAAACAATCCAGACTTGGTATGTACATGTATCATGTATTCACTGTCAAGTCATATCTACATTTTACATTATTGCCATTGCATATCCTCTTTTTTTTTTTTTTTTTTTTTGGGTTATTTTTATCTAGAATAAGCATATCCTCTGAGAATTGAATCTGTAGTACATAAGTTTTTTGCTAACTTTGTGTTTTGGTGATGTAATGAGGCCAAAATAAAATAATTCCTAGATTCTAATCCCTTTTTTCTAAAAATTTGGTTTGGGCAGTCAAATTTTATTTTATATTTTTTATCAAATTTTGTAAAATGCTTTCATTTAAAAAGAAATCTACCAAAATTGGCCAAAAATAAAATATTTTTTTTTGGGCCAATTTTGGGTATGAGAATCTAGGATATTTTTATACGACCGCAAAAATTTTGCGATCGTATTATGGTAGGGCGCAGTCGTCGGCGTCTGTGGCCAGCATAACTTTGTTTCTAGTGGACGGATCATCTTCAAATTTCAGTATCTGGTTTCTTGGCATAATGGCAATCCCAGGTTTTTATTTCGGGTTTGTGGCCCCACCCGTTTAAGAAAAAGGGGTTAAATTAGGTGTTTTCACATATTTGACTGTAGAATCTTTATCATTTATCAGATTTTGATGGGGTTTCTCTCAGTAAACTCCTTAGAAAATTTCCAATCTGGGGTATGCCAACAGATTGCAAGTGGCATGTACCGTTCACGAGATAAATGGGGCCCAAAAGGGGCGAATTTCAAAAATTTAATTTTTTTATTTTTAGTCCGATTTTGATGCAATTTTTTCCAAAGGATTCCTTATGAAAAATTAACATAGCGCTCTACTATTAGATTATTATACCCCCGCTCCGAAGGAGGGGGGGTATACTGTTTTACCTCTGTCCGTCCATCCGTCCGTCCATCATTCCGTCTGTCCGTCCGTCCGTCCGTCACACATACTTTCGTCGCATTTTTCTCAGCAACTACACATGACAGTTTCTTGATATTTGGCATGGTGCATCTATATGGGGTCCTATACTGCGCCTCCCCTTTTCGGCCATATTGAATCAATACATCCTGTTTACCGACTTTGTGACTTTTTTACTTTCATTTTCAAAATCTTGACTTTTCTTCGCATTTTTCTCAGCAACTACACATGACAGCCACTTGATATTTGGTATGGTGCATGACAGCCACTTGATATTTGGTATGGTGCATCAGTATGGGGTCCTATACTGCGCCTCCCCTTTTCGGCCATATTGAATCAATACTTCCTGTTTACCGACTTTGTGACTTTTTTACTTTCATTTTCAAAATCCTGACTTTTCGTCGCATTTTTCTCAGCAACTACACATGACAGCCACTTGATATTTGGTATGGTGCATTAGTAGGAGGTCCTTTACTGCACCTCCCCTTTTCGACCGTATCGAATCACCACTTCCTGTTTACTTACTTTGTGACTTTTTTACTTTCATTTTCAAAATCCTGACTTTTCGTTGCATTTTTCTTAGCAACTACATATGACAGCCACTTGATATTTGTTATAGTGCATCAGTATGGGGTCCTATACTGTGCCTCCTCTTTTTGGCAATATTGAATCACCACTTCCTGTTTACCGACTTTGTGCCTTTTAACTGTCTTTTTCCAAATTGTGACTTTTTCATTGCATTTTTCTCAGCAACTACACATGACAGCTACTTAATATTTGGCATGGAGCTTCAGTTTAATGTTCTATACTGCATCTCCCTTTTTCAGCCATATTGCCATACCACTTTCTTTTTACCCACTTCATGATTTTTTTACTTTCACTTTCAAAGTTGGACTTTTCCTCACACTTTTCTTGGCAACTACACATCCCAGCCTTTTGATATTTCGTATTCAGCTTCAGTATTGTTTAGTTTATTGTGTCTCCCCTTTTTGGTAACAATGCAGGGCTACTTCCTGTTTACAGACTTTGTGCGTTTTTTACCCAAATTTTCAAAATGTGACATTTTTGTCATACTTTTTTCAGCAACTGCATATCACAGCCACTTGATATTTAGCATGGAGCTTGAGCATGGGGCACTATACTGCGTCTACACTTTTCAGGCATATTGAAATACTACTTTACTGACTAACTGCATTTTTATCTTTATGTCCCGCATCCTTCTCACATTTGCATCTTATTTTTCTCTGTAACTGTAAATGCTTGTATTGTGTCCACACTTGTACTGTGTCCACACACACTTACTTTTGCACTTACCATATAGATTCAGGGTTCAATGAGCGAGGGTATAACTGGCTGCCATTCGGCGACAGCTCTTGTTGGTAACTTGTTTCCTTACCCAGCTTTGAGGGGCCAAAGGGGGCCAAAAACATAAATTTACAGATAACCTAAAATTATTATTTTTCATCGGATTTCGATGGGATTTTTTTCTTTGGATTCCTCTTGATGTTAGCTTTCAATAGTATGTCAACAGATTTGGCGTAGCTCTTACCGTTTCCAAGCTATGAGGGGCCAAAGGGGGCCAAAATCATAAATTTACAGATAACCTAAAATTTTTATTTTTCATCGTATTTCGATGGGATTTTTATACGATCGCAAAATTTTTTGGGGTCGTATATTGGTATGGTGCTGTCGTTGTTGTCGTCGTCGTTGTCTCTAGACACTTTTGTTTTTGGTCAATAACTTTAGTTCCAGTTGATCAATCCTTATGAAATTATAACACAATGTTCCTTGGCACAAAAGGAAGGCTTGGCTGAGTTTTGGTCATTGTGGCCCCACCCGTCTTTGAAAAAGGGACCAAAAAGGGTTGAATTTGATGTTTTCTTACATTTGACTGTAGAATCTTTATTATTTATTGGATTTTGATGGGGTTTCTTTCAGTGTCCTCCTGAGGAAATTTCCAATCAGTAGTATGTCAACGGATTTCACGTAGCATGTACCGTTCACGAGATAAATGGGGCCCAAAAGGGGAGAATTTCAAAAATATTAATTTTTTTATTTTTAGCCAATCTTGATGCAGTTTTTATACGACCGCAAAAATTTTGCGGTCGTATTATTGTATGGCGCTGGCGTCGGCGTCGGCGACTGTGGACAGCATAACTATAGTTCTAGTGAACGGATTGTTATCAAATTTTAGTATGATGTTTGTTGGCACAAGCTTAAGCCAGGGTTTTTAGTTCGTGTTCCTTGCCCAACCCGTTTTTGAAAAAGAGGCAAAAAAGTGGCCAAAAAGGGGTAAAATTAGGTATTTTCGTGTCTGTGGACAGCATAACTTTGGTTCTAGTGGATGGATTGTTTTCAAATCTTAGTATGATGTTTCTTGGAACATTCTTGAGAAACTTTTTTTTCGCTTAGGTTTTTGCCCCACCCATTTCAGAATTAGGGGCCAAAAAAGGGTTAAATGAGGTGTTTTCACATATTTGACTGTAGAATCTTTATTATTTATTGGATTTTGATGGGGTTTGTTTCAGTGTGCTCCTGAGGAAATTTCCAATCTGGAGTATGCCAACGGATTT